>VZTH01016139.1:29942-86836 GCA_013397815.1 Aleadryas rufinucha
AAAAAAAAAAACCAACAAAAAAACCCCCCCACAAAATACCCAGCTCCCATCACATATCGTGGTCTAGCAATTAATGTACTCTACTTCTGTATGAATTGTCACAAGGAAAGCTGATGTTAAAGCAACTTTTTAATTAGAATTTTCCCACTTTCCCACACGGAAAAACAATTTTCAGTGATCTTAAAATTAGTATTCACAACGCACAGGCTGGACTGTAGCTTTTTCTAATTCAGTTCCTGACTTGAGACAAATGAATGACAAGGAGAATCTTCTACCTGATACTTAATTCTGTTCACCAGAATTCCCATGTTGATTTTTTTCACCAATTTTCTTTTTATTATTTATTTTTTAGAAAGCACACTCCTGGGAGTAGAGACTGCATACTGATTTATGTCCACATGAAAAAAAAGTAATTCCATCTTAACTGGGGATTTCCATCCTGCTTGGGGACTGAAATTAACCTTATTTGTATTTTTAAAAGCAGGCAAACACAGTAAGATGACCAGTAAATGTAGTGGTGCCAGTTCAATTTGTAATTTCCATGTGTATGTTTCAGGAACAGGGCATGCTGTAATGAGGGTTTTTTTTAATTTGACATTAAATCTGGAGCTAAGCTAGACAACACATCATATGGGAAGGGGGAAAAGAAAACTTCATGTCACTGGAATCCTGTCTCAGTGGGGGCCAAGAGCTTGACTGTTCTTTGGTTATTGCTATGCTGAGTGCTAAGATGGCTGTTAAATATTTTATCAGCCAAGACTAAAACCAAGAAATGTGCTGAAAACAAGAGTTGAATGATCTCTGTTTTGAGTCTCACATTGTGTAGATACACAAACAGATTTTCTTTCCTTTTTTTTTCCCTCTTGCTTTTTCTATTTTCATTTCTCTGAAATACCTCCCCCCAAAGCAGCTACTCCGAGGGTTTTCTTTTCCACAGCAGCAGCTGTGGTACAGCGCACGTTATAAGGGCTGACAGTTAACCGAAGTAAACATAAGGACACAGCAGCATTAGGGTTGTCAGTCTGAAAATAGAATTTCGTTGTAATTCTCTGCGTGAGGTCTTGGAACAGCCGATGGCTGAATTAAGAACAGTGCTTTTGCAGATTTTATGGGGTTGATGCATGTGACCATCCTCCCTTCCTCCCTCTGTCACACTAGAGGCTTGGATGATGGAAAATCATGCAATTATCTGTGCGTGTATGTATGCACGCACAGCAAAATATTTATATTCTCAGGTTCTTGCTTTTTTCTTTTTTTATGTCAGTTCCTTTCAGTGACTCCCTAACACCAAACACTCTCATTTAGTTGTAGTGGATGGACACAACAACTATCCAATGCTCCTTTACCATCTCGCAGCCCACTTCCCCTTTCCCTCCCCTGCACACATCAGAAAGCCCCTCAAAATCCCTTTTCTGCTGTAAACACCAGCTTCCAGCTATGAATTTGTCTTTGCTTTCCAGTGTGTGGTTTTCACTGTCATCTGCTAATAACAGTTTTTACCACCATCTGCAACGCTGAGCTCTTCCTGTGGTTTCTCTCTACCATTTCTAAGAATCTGACAAATAAATCACATTTCATCGGGAGATAAAATGAGAAAAATAGGGGCCTCGCATTCCGGCTTAGTCTTTGTTTCAGGGAGTTTAAATGACAGATGTGTGTCTCCTAACACACATCAGCAGAATCAGTGAGAGCCCCGGTTCAGGTTTGAGTACATTACAGAGAGAGGATCAACAGCTGGGATTACCCTGGAAGCAGAGCGGTTTGACTCTGCCAGAGCCCCGTCTGACACGAGAATCCACGCAGAGTCTGGACCGTGCCTGGAAAGGGTCCATCTTTGTTTCATAAGGTGGAGCCATTTCCTTAAAAGTAGACGGGTTTCGATAAGCGAAAGAGGAGACGCAGTGAGCGCCGCGCTCGGCTGGGTGGTCTGTGCATTTATCAGAAGCCCCGGGCTGGGAAAATGTCTGCGGTGGGGCCATGTTCTGGTTCCTCGGAAATCAGAAGGTATCGATCTCCTCCAGCGAGCCGCTCCCCCCGGTCGCCGCATCCCGCGCGGCGGCGGCGCAGCTGCCGCCGAAGGAGCGATGGGAACGGCCCCCACATCTGAGCCCATTAGTCACCAGATGTCACCTTCTGCTGCCAGCGCCTCCAACAGCCGGGCACACAATGTCCCGAGCATGCTGAACATGCGAACGGCGGCTCTCGCAGCGAGGCGGACAGCTCCGTGTGCTGCGGGGCCAGCCCGGCCCGACCCTGAGCCATGTTTACAGTGACACCTACAGCCGGCGGGCACCACCGCGGCTGCGGGCAGCGCGGGGGGGCGGCTTTTCTTCTCTCTCTGCCTGGGCTTTTCGGGGGTCTTAATTTATTTTAAAGATACACCTCTTCTGAGAATGTAATTGATTTTATTCACCGGAGGAAATACCAGCTTCTGTATCGATTTCTACATTTGCTGAATTTATTTTGTTTTCTCCTCTCTGTGATACCATAAAATGTTATTAAAAAGGTGGTGTACATCAAACAGAAAATTATTTGTTTTCCCCTAGAAAGACTGATTTTTAAAAACTACCATATTTTAAACACGTCCACTCAATGGCAAGGAAAGAGATTATTTAGCATCCACAGCCATTACCCGGTGCTCGTTAGCAAGTTGTTTATGGGGCTGCAGAGCGCAGGGCAGAGGCTTCTCTGCACCTTCCCTACATTCACCATTTCTTTTATAGCCTCACCAGCGTCTGCCAGCATTTCACTGGGAAGGACCAAGCATGTATTACAATCAGATTTGCAGATGTATTTTAAACAGTAAACAAAATCCCATAGAGAAACATCTATGAAAACTAACAGTGCCGTAAAAAAAATAACATTAATGAGGCTCTGCTGAATTAAGTGTGGGAGTGTTTACCTGGGGTTGTATAAGGGTGTTACACTCCACAATCAAAAACTGATTAGAAATTTGCTCACAGTACAACAGACAGTAGTGTCACTATACTTGAGTAATTGTTCAGGTATTTCTAAGGTCAATCCAACAATGACAAAACCCAAACAAAATAAATGTCAGTTGAAATCTTTAGGTGCTTCTAATTAGACCAAACAGAAAGAAATCGTGCTATCAACTAACATGCATACTGAAGATTAAATTTAGAGGCTGTTTAAGGTAAAATTTACTGGAGAGGTGTGACACGTACAGAATTTTCAAGCCAACCAAAAATGTAAGTTTAGCACATGTTTTAGCATAATATAAAACTGTGTAAAGCTGATTTTTTTTTTTCAAAAATGTAAGAAAAACGTTTTTAATTTCTTAGATCTTATACCTTAACACTGAACCAGACAGATGCATTTTTTACAGATTTTCTTTAAGGTAATTTCCTTTCCTTTCTTTACACTTTGGGATTGTGGTGGTCATTTTTTTTAAATGATAAAAATTTTCACATTTAATTTTGATCACACAGAAAATAAAGGATATTTGGCCACTGTAATAAATGGGCTAATAATCCACCCCTATACTTGGAACAAAATATAGGGAATTAAGCAAAAGCGTATTCTGCAGTAAAATAAAATTGTATTTTGTATCAAACACAAAAATAGCTCTAATGATATCTTGTAGTAATGCTACTTTTGCAAAATATTAATTTTTGAAAGTGCCTTTCTTATATTTTAACTGTATTTATACATAAAAACAAATACCCTTCATCTGTGGGATATTTCACAATGAGGTCTAAATAGTAGTTTTTAGATTTGGACATCCTGTGGGATTCCTGCTGCTTCTGCATGTATTGCAACTAAGGTCAGATACCTTGTGGCACTGAGACACAGAACCCTATTACCCATGTTTTACTTTAAAAATTGGACTGTTCTTATTAATTTCCTTTAACTCTCATACTTCATAATCTGATTTGCATGTAGCAGGGGGTTTAATTAGAGAACATTTGTTTTCTTTTTGTTTTTTAGAGAGGCTTAGCATCCACATCATCACAGAAATGAACTGCTAAATTTAAATTTATACATGACATATTCTAACACAGGTGCAAGAGTATTCAGGTTACACGGTTCAAGAGGTTCTTGATGTTTGTTTCCTGTGCATGTTCATCCCATACCAGAGCAATCCTGGGGCATCCCTTTTGTCTGCTTAGCCTGAGGCTGTATATTATAAAATGTGGTCTGCAGTGAAACACCTGAAGTTACTGGAATCTTTATGAAATATATCTTAGTACTTCCAAAATTCCCAGAAGTTCAAGATTTGTTTTTAAAAACAGCCATTAGCACAAATGTTTACGAACACAGATCCTTAACCACTGCCTACTGGTGCAGGGCACGCACATAACCAACGTATTTAATGCTATGTTGAACTCCAAAGTTATTAATTCAAACACAGTGTCCAAAGTGTTTATAATATACTTTCAAACCATTAAGAACTGCCATTTGTAAGGCTTTGGAATCTGCAAGTGCTTCATGTAAAAAGCTGTTATGCTTCTATTATCAACACGCCTTAGGACTTAATAAAGTAGGCATTTCAAAACACAGCATGCTGAAATTTGGCATTTTCATTTAGTGCTTACACGTTATTGAACAGAGGGCAATGTAAGGAAGAAAAAGAGAAAAATCTAGCAGGAAGGTCATTTTCAAAATTAAAAATCTGTATTGTTGATGTTGCTGGTCAAAAGGTGCCCCAAACCATGTAAAATTGATTTTGTTTTTTAGCACTAATGATCAAAATCTAGGGCACAGGCTCTGAATTAATGATCAGTTGGGTGGAGCTTATTCCATTAACCTCAGGTGCTCATTAATCCCTACAACTATTTCCATCAAGGTCATTAATGCTATTAAAAGCTAAATATTTACCATACAATTATGGGGGGTTGCCTTATGAAAGACTTTCAGCAGAAATGCTTTGATTTTAGTTGTCTAGGTGCACTTGTTTGGGTCCCAGCAATGTGTCTACAATTTGAAAAAACTCACAAAAATTGTTACCACATTTTCCTACCTTGTTGTGACACCAATTAATTTTAGGGATTGGGTCTTGATATACCTAAATATAGACAAAATGTGCACTTATGGCCAGTACTTGTTATTTATACTGACATGCACAGGCAGCAGAGCTGGCAAAGATGCACTCAAAGCCATTCTCAGCTCAGAGGCAGGACTTAAATCCCCTTCCAGCTGAGACAAGCCCAGTGCACAAATTGTCTTTCTTTGACTTTTATCTCAAGGAGGTGGCAGGCTGTGGTTTCAGCTTGTAATGAGCACCTTTTTCTCCCACCTCCCAAGGACAGAGGTGAGCACTCATGTAGTGAGAACAGCAGTGTCATTTGAAAAGCAGTAACCAGGTGGTGGTCAGAAAGGGTTTTTGGAATTCCTCAGCTGTGCTTCATGACACATTGCCTGTCATGGCTCTGTGCTAACAGAAGAGCCTCATGGCAGACAGTGAAGGTGTCTGTAGGCTCACTGGATCACTCGAGGTCAAAGCTTGAGCTCACACCAGGCCAATCTGACAGTGAGGCCTGGAGAACACAGTGAGTGTTTATTGCTTTACAAACCCATCCTTCCCTGAACACTTGTGCACTGAGTGGCATAGTCTTTATATCAGAAAACATAACAGATTCAATATTTAAAGTAAAAACATGAACTAGTGTTGGTGACATAATACAAATTCACCTAATGTTTATTTTTTGCAGCTTTCTTGCTAGTTGTCATAAACTGAAATATAACTGAATTATCCATTTGGGATAGCACAGCATTGTTTTAGCAGAGAAAGGACACAGGCTGGCAATGAGTTAATTAACTGTTACTCTCATCCCTAAGAGCAGTCTGCTCTCTATGGTATGTCTCAAACCAATCACATTTTGCTACCTCTCCTATAAAAGTGAAATTTAAAAAGACCGGAGAAAAAAAGAATAGCAAAGGAACATGACCACTTTCAGTATCCCCTAAAATATTGCTAAGTCACGTAAATAATCTTTTTCCTTGCACCATTTGATTCCTACAGTTTGGAGATGCTTACTACAAAATTTTCTCATTTATGTTTCAGCCACATTAAAATATACTAGCTCCAACTTTACAATTTTCGCTGAAAAATCTGTTTAGTGCAAAGATAGTTTCTTTTCTATACACAGTTGTTGTCCATATATTGTATCTAGCTATACCACAATGCCAATAGCTCAACAGTGACATACATGGTTGGTTTCCTCAAAATACCCTTTGCAGTTCTTGTGTATGAAAGTAGTGTCAGATGGCTTTGAATAATGCCATGGTTTTTACTTTTGTCTTTTGAAAGGGAAACCAGCTGATATCTACCTTCTCAGAAAAGAACACAAAGCGCATGGGAAGTGAGTCTGAAATGGACCTCCTTACTATCATTCCAGTTCCCTATCAGCAGCACCATATCATATAAACTCCTTGGTAATTTCTTGCCCTCGGTGCTCTAATTAAAAGGCCACTTCAAAGTCTGACTCTCTCCATGGCGAGGATCCTTCTTCCATTTCCAGCCTAAAATTTATTCATGACTGACTACTTTATAACCATTTGTTCCCGTGCCTGTCCTTTACATTAAGGAGCTCATCTCTTTTCCCTCTCTGTTTGAACTACCATCCACCTTGTTTGATGTCCAGTCAGCTTCATTGTCCTAAGTTAAATGAGCAATTTCTTTTCAGTCTCTTCTCACAAAGGCTTTTCATTGAGTTCATAGTAACTTTGTGTACCTGTTGTAGTTTGAGTTCATCTTTCTGGATCACGGCTGAACAAGCTTGTACCCTGTGAAGTCTGACATTATGTTGCACTACTGAACTAACATTATTCAGTATTAAGTGGATCTACTTCATTTCCCAAACTCTAGGACTGTGTTCTTGCCCTCCTCCAGCTGACTCTGTTGGGGACTGACTGACTAACATTCAGGTCTTGCTCTTACCCTGCCATTCCACCTCATGGTCTCAGCAATAGAAAATAAAATGTCTACAAACAGAAAATAAAGAGGAGAAACTCGCTACAAAATCTCTTTGTGATTAGTCCTCCTCTGTGCTGAAACTAGTAACTGCCAAAAACCCCAAATCCCAATAAAAACCCGAAAGGAAATGCAATGTTAACAGTCAAATTCTTGCTGCATTCATTGCCCAAGACTCACTGTTCCACACATACATAATAACAAATGAATCCATATATCTGTATTTCCAGTAATAGAATGCCAGTAGTCTAAGGCTTAGGAGGGTTTATTTTCCATCCGACTTGGGTGCTTCAGTTTCTCAGGAAAAAACAACAAACAAAACCCACCACAAATGAGAAAACACCAAACTGATCTCTTGATTCTGTAACCCACAATACTTTCTTTTGTATTGAACTGTCAACCAAGTAATGAAAAACACTTGTCCGTTTCACTGCATACAATGACATTAAGAGTCCTTAATTAGGAGAACCTAATTTTCTCAAAGTTTGTCCCAATATTACAGCTCTGAAAGAGAAGTCTTATATGTATCTATTTGCACCATTTTGGTTACCCACTTGCTTAAGTCCAGCTTAGCTGCACTGTCACAGACATTTTATCCAGCAAAATATCCCACTAGGGTCAGTGCTCCTCCAAAAGTAGGTTTGTCTCCCACACACTTTAGGGATACATTTGTCCTTATCCATAGTCTTGAGTTTGCCTACATGACCTTAATCAATTCAAGTTTATTTTCTGTACACAAGCTACTTGTGTCACTAAAACTAACAATGGGAAAAGAAACCACTGCTAAATTGTCACATGCCACCCTCTGGAAGCATGTGGGGCATGGGAAATTTCTGGGGGAAAAGCAAGTTTGTTTGGTCCTTTGCAAGCTAAATCAAGCCTCATAAGTGACACACAGAGAAGCAATTTTATCCTAACAGAAAAACTGCCAGAGGTTTCTTTCATCTTAGAGCAATGAATGAGAAAAGCAGCAGTTTGTACCCACAACTAGAATCTGTCAGTCACCATTGATTTCCTGCACTCCTCAGGTAGCACCACTGTAGCCAGTGTGAGACTGCATGGTAACAACCTGACTCCTTTATGTCAAATACAAAATTTAGCTGGTAGGCTGCTCTCAAGTTTTCAGCCAAATGAAACTTTTCAGTGTCTCTTTGCACTCATCCTGTTCATCATGTTCGAATAGCCATCCTTCTGGCTATTCAAACATGAGGATATGCAGTTGAGATTTCCAAAGGATAAAGCAATTATTTAGAACTATAGCTAAGAATATTAAAACTGTCTCCATGTACAGGTGTTTCATTAAAAATAAAATCTGAGGAAAAAAACCCCCAACTTTTCCTTTCTTCAGAGATTGTCAAATATCTCAGCAATAAAACCAGCATTCTGTTTAGCAGTGATGTAATTGGGAAGTAATTGTTAATATTTCACACATGCTGCAGAACATTCAGTTCTTCATAAACAACTTAAAGATAAGCAAAGTGACTAAGGACAGAAAAATAGAAACATTCATTCACATTATGAACAGTAAACAAGGTCTGAGCATGAATGTGATGTCTGCTATGAGAACTCCTCCTGTCTAGAGACAAGACTGTGAAAGAATTCCTCTCTGACAAGTATTCAAGAATATAATATGCAGAGTACTGTCTTGTTAAAATACCTTCTAACATCAATTTTGTGTTGTTGTAACATCAAAACAATTCTGTCATTTTTCCACAACTAAACACTTGAAAATGAGGGGAAAATCAAATTGACTAATAACAAATTATTCTGACCAAACACATTCAGCAATGGATACATTTATAGCCATCACCCTTATAAGTATAAAAAATAGAACACAACCTTCTACAAAATTCCAATCAGTGAAAAAAACAACTCAGTCTCACTGATTTTTACTTCCCTGAAAAAGTCTTCCTCCACACTCAGTATCCTTTTTGTCAGAGACAGCACAAACTGTTTAGTGTATGAGGTAAGATACAGGCTAGGATGAAGAAGCACACAGCTTACTGAAGTGCAGTTTGACTAACAGAGTGACTGCAACACAGTCGACTGATGGGCTGCTGTTCCACAGCACTTCACCCAACCACATAGTATGGAAGCATCATATGCTAACAGGTATCATTTAACTCCTCATGTTCTTTCTTTATTTTTACATCAGGATGTAGAGATCACGATCAGTTTGCAGCAACCCTCATACATTCAGAACAAAGCAAATGCCTTCAATACCTTGTCATTGAACAGAGCTAGACAAGAAGGAAGTCAGCAAGAAATCTTCAGCACAATAAGGCTATACAGATTTCTTGAATATCTGTACCAGAACAAGTGAAATTGGAAAGAAAACATCTATTTAGACATTGTGAACACAGAACAACATTAGCAGAATATCTGGCAGGTAGTACAAAGTATTCATATGTAATTGAGTCGCTCACTGGAAAAAAAAAAAGGAAAAAAAGAATGTGGGAATTTGAATCATTCTCTGTCATGACAGCATCTCTTTTCTGTGGGCATTCCACTGCAATTTCAGCAGCTGCCCCCCAAGGATCAACAAACTCTAGCAGTTTTCAGGAGGAGCTACAACACAGAGGGCAAGCAGGAAACAGATTTTTACTTTAAATACCCTGGTCCCTGAGGCACTCCTGAGAGGACAAAAACTACATTTATGATATTGTAGCCCTCCCTACGTTCACCAGTTACATCCTATTCCCAGTGGAAATTTAATCACTGATTTTATGAAGTACAGGATAAGCCACAGAGCATCTCATATCTATGTCATCTAAGAAGCAGCCCTGTAGACAAGCTTTCAAACAAAATGCTTTATGTCCTTGTCAGCAAGAGCCTTATCATTCCAGTAACACCTTACTTCATACATTCCTCCAACAGTGAGACTTCAGGTACTGGTGTGGTATAAACAGTTTCATCCACCTTCAGTAAAGGCTCAATATTATCAAATCAGAGTGGTTGAAGTTGGAAAAAAACCTTTGAGTGGAATGTAGTCTAAGCATGCCATGACCTCAGCCAAGAACAGTTTCACAATGACAGCAGCCAGCTTTTCCTCAGCAACTGGGGCTGTATCCCATCAGGTCCCATGGATTTATATACATCTAGTTAATTTAAGAGTTCCATAGCACACTCCTTTTCCATTCTAGGGAAAGTCTGCCTTCCTCCAGACTTTCCTACTGGTTTGAAGGACCTGTGTCCTGAACATTAGCCTTACCAGTAAAGACTGAAGCAAAGAAGGCATTGAGTATCACTTCTTTTGCACTACCTTTGGTGTAACAGACATGCTCTGATCCAAGCCCTTTCTCTTGAAACATTTTCTTCAAAAGGACAGTTCAATCTAAGAGAAGCAGTCAAGCCATTCAGTGAGGCCTGGAGGAATTTGTGTAGGACAGTACAAGCTGTGTCTATACTTTTAAGTGAAGCTTACTACAGAGTACTTTTCTGCCACATCACTTTCCATTGCAGCGTCTTTCCAGACTCACTGCTCAGGTCTTTTCCGCTGCTTTTTCCTGACTTCTCAGTGGAGTATCTGCTGCCTGTATCCTTGACCTGGCCTTCCAGTGATTCCCTTAGCCTGCAGGATATTGTCAGTGAGTAATGACTATAGCTGTGCAAAAAGAAAACAGAGTAAACATGCTTAAATCACCAGCCAATCCTCCACCAGGCAAAAAGGGCCTGTATTTGAAATGGAGCAGTTTCTCTGATCCTTCTCCTACCAAAAAGCTACGCCTCTTGGACATAAGGGCCCCTAAAATTTCCGTTGCTCTGAACCTTCCCAGCCACTTGCCTGTCATGTTTTGGCCATATGGATTTTTTCTTTTGTGAATCCAGTGTTAGTGATCTGTGCCTGACAGGTTGCCTAAGAGACTGTAATCCCTTCGGTTTGGGCTTCTGATTTTTATTTATCTATGACAAAAATGTACAGATACACGTGTATAAACACACACGTATATATTCCAAACATCAGAATCACATTTCCTACATCCCAGCTGATCAGTTTGCTCATCAGGAGCACTTGGGATGGCATCTAAGTATAGCAGTTTTGCATAGAATAGTGCACTATGGCAGTTTTTACACTGTCTCCTATCTTAATACAATCTCTTATCCTTTTCTGTCATAATCTATGAGCTGAATGTGCTCTACAGGAAAAATTTTTTCACTATTTATCTACGTAGAACCTTTAGTAAGTCCATGTTTGTAAAGCTGGGATTCCCTAAGGCACCTTTTCCAGAAATAATATATGCTATATTTCTCACAAAATCTCAGAGATCCTTCTCTATCAAAGACAGAGGAAAAGTCTTTGGTCCCAAAAATTTCTTTTTTTTTTTTTTTTTCAAATTATGCCACAATTCTCTACCTCTTCTTCATGTGAAGTCTTCCAACATCCTGACACTTCAACCTCCAATAAATCTTGGCTTTTGTTGTTTACCTTCCCACAAGGTTTTTCACAGACAAGCTCAGAACATGGAAGATTATCCATTTTAGCCCCTTTTATTACCAGAATTGGTCTTAACAAGGCCTCCCCATGGTAAATAATTCTGCTTAATTACCGTATCACAGATACATAGAGGGAGAGCTGCATATTTCAACAGTCACAGAACCAACTGGTCATTTCGATGGTTCATCTTTGTGTACATATTCATGTTGCTTTATTGCAACACAGTTTTAAATCACAGTTTTCAAACTAAGTCCTTATTTTCACTCCAGATAACAACCACTAAACCCTTAAAGCATTTTACAGAACACAGTCCCTTTTCCTCAAAATTGTAAACTAATTTCCCATTTGAAATTTCACATATGAAGAATTTTACTAGTTTAAAAAAGGTGTCACATAAGAGTTTACTCATAATCTGAGCTCCCACAAGTCAGTCCCAATAAATAACTTTTGCTTTTGGCTTTGAAATTTGCCTAATTTTATAAGTTTCACAGATCAGACTGTTGCACTGAACCAATCCTTTTCACTTCTATTATTTTGTGTCATCATCCCACACTTTTCTTCTGCCCTTTCCTGTCACCTCATCCTAAATCAAGCCAGAAATATATTTTCCTTACACAAAATAGGTTCTATTCTATCTCTGCATTTTAAATTATTTCTAAAGAAAGGTGAAGCAAATCTTGAGTAAAGCACATATTGATGGCGTAGTGCAGCTAAGTCATGTCTTGCATGCTGCTAGTTTTCTATAAGGCATCAGACATTAAAGCTGAACTTTTGCCTGGGTTCTGTCATTTGAGATAATCTGTTTCTGCTAGGAAACATATTGGCAGTGGCCGGTGAGGGTCTTTATGGTCTAACTGAAATAGCAGTCAAGCAGGGCTTTACAGAAAAGCCAAGTATTGACCACAAGAAAAAGGAGAGAAATAACATCTTGTAAGGGCTGACAAGGAAGCCCAGCTTCCCTTACTACTTAGTTCTGTGTATGAAAAGGTCAGAACTGCACTGCAGAATTGTTCCAAGCCTTTCAGACAAAATAAATAAATAAATGAAATAAACTAGTCTGGTTTTCCTCCCTTCAAGCATTTCAGATCATTGTTGCTGGTAGATGAAAAATTTACTTGCATTTCTACTAAGAGATTCTGTTATACCTAAATGGTCACTGACAGGGGCACCCATTATGGGATCGCCTTCTGTGGTTGACAACAAAAGGGGACACATATGAAGTAACTGGACCAAATCCTAATGTAACTTCTTTCCAAATAGATTCTTTGTTCTGGCTCATTTAAGCATCACCCAGGACTGTAACATGGCACGAGGCATGTTAATTTTCCTCTGTGATGGGGAGTGCCTTACTTATTTTAAGTGACTCTCGGGCTAGGTCATGTTTGTCTGGCTAAAAAACTGCATCTTGTTATTCCCTCATAACTATTAATAAAATCCCATCTGTTAACTAGGGATTATTCTCTGCAGAAAAACAATTTCCTCTTTTCCCTCCAAGTTATGTTATCCATCCAGCTCAAGTATAGCCAATTAAAACGAGTCTACTCATATAAATGGGGCAGATACTGCTCAACAGTGTGCAGTCTCTGTAAGAACAGGAGCCATACACTTGTCTGTAAGAGTTATGGAAAAGAGCAAAGAATTAACACAAAACTGTCTTGTGAAAGTAAGGAAAAAATTCCTTTAATTCAGGTCTTCTCTCTTTTTGGTTTTGGCTTGCTTGAGGCAATGGTTGTTCTTTAAATGCAGTCAATTGCACTTCAGATTTTTTCTGTATCAAATCAGCTCTTGTTTAAATGTGTCTCAATCTACTAAGAAACAAATTAGATATGTATCCATAAATTAGTTACAGCAGACATCTATTATACATATTTGCCTCTGTGTGGCAAAATTGCAGCTATTCCATTTGATGCATGATTTCTTTGTTTCACAATCCAGAGGCAGCAATCATTAGCCACATTCAGAATACACATTTCAATGCAAGTCCATTAGCCATCATTCCCTCACAGAGGGGGAGTGTGTTTACCAGAGCCTTTGTAGTCCTCATAACATGTCTCCAGGTTTTTCATGACCATTATTTAAAAAGTTACCTTCTGGAAAATTCAGCCTTTATAGCTCACTGTTCCAGATCTTTCAGAGCTAAACACTTCTCTGACAAACCTGGTTACTAATTCCACTAGTGACAAATACCTGTGCAAAAGTGAGTCTTTCAGAACTGGGCTGCCTGTCTATGGAGAAGCCAACAATCTAATTACACAGGTGGGGAAAGGAATCATTATCACCAGGAAGAACTTAAGTTTACCATAATACACACTCATTTTCTTAGCTGATTTCTTTCTATGACTATCACAAGTTTTCACATGCAATGTTTTGGTTTTTTAAAGGTAAGGTAACACATCGTGAATTGAGGAAAAAATTGTCCCCTATTAGTACTGTTAAGTGGACGATCTTTTGTGGAGAGAAAGGCATTTAACTTAAAGTGGGGCTGCTGTTCTAGTCATGCTTTTTTATGTTGTAAAGAAAGACTGAAATAAAGCCTAATGACCTTTACATCCCTCAAAGGCCTCTAATTTATAAAAAAACCAAACTCATGTATTTTAGACACAATCAAATTTTTTTCAGGTTTTGTTTTCATATTTGAATTAAATTCAAATAATTTCAATAAGCATGTCCTGAAATCACATTCTACTTAAAAGTACATTTAGATGTCTTTATCTGTATGAAGATACCATAACTTTTCAGCTCCTTGAAATTCACAGAGCTTCACTAATTGAATCAAAGTGCAAAAACTGGTGGAGTAAGGACAAAATTTCAAAGTCAATTTCTACTTCTCATCTGTTAAATTTCACACATGAAGCAGGTTTTCCACTTTGGGCATTGGGAATATAATTCAAGTAATTAACGTAACTCATATGCAAAAAGGGGTGGTGTAAAAACACATGCAGTGAAGGAATGAAGTTTAAGGTCAGAGACATTAGATTTTTTTATGTTTGGATCTTACAAACAGCTGTGGTTTATATTTTTCCAAGGCACATCAAACCAGAAAGAAGTATACACACTGTAATTACTACCCTGCCCAAACATTCTGTACTACTGTTACACAGTACTGCTCAAGGTACTCAAATGCACAGCACAACAGACACAACACATATTGGATCAGTTTTATAAAGCTTCTTTTCAAAAATTTTCCCTGCAGAATTCCTTATTATGGCAGCTTGTTTCCAGCTAATCAGAGGTGTGCAGGTCAGAACACAGCCTGCAAGCTCATGCTCCAGTGCCATCTTCTGCCTGGGGGACTCAGCCACAGCTAAAGGACAAGACTCCCCTCCAATAGTAAGGCAAAGCCTTTCAGCATGTAGAGAAGGAAATGCTGTTAAACAGCCATTTTTGGTTTTGTCAACCTTCCAGAAAAGGACTTGTCAATAGAGACGTTACGTACCTTGCTGACTAAAGTGTTTCCTTCAAAACCCTTCCCATACCAGCTTGTTCAAAACTATCTCTGATCACACTATCCAAATCTTGATAAAATTTTTGCTCCATCCAGTACCTTTTTTTGACCAACTTCGATCTAAAATAACCAACTAGAAGTTTCTTTCTTTATTCATTTTAATGTTTATGCTTGTACACTGCCCAAAACTGAGTAAAGCAAACATTATTTCATCTTTTCCTTGCTGTTTGTAGAGAATGAAAATGACATTAATTTCCACTGGAATCTCTCAATCACAAGCTGCTCAGGAACCCTTCCTCTTTTCACCCAGTTTTGCAGAAGTGTGTATGCCATTATAAAGTTAGTTAAAAATAAATATTTGACTATTGAAAGTAGTGCCCATTTTGCAGGCTTCCTGCATGCACTGACATGGAGTGTTTGAAACTGTATCCCAGGGCTGCATTAATTATACATTGCAACAGCTGCCATAGATCCAGCAGTGCCAGCTCTTTAGGATAGGCTTTGCTGTTTGAGTCATGAATACAGGAGTGACACACTGACAGCACTGTGCCTCCCATCTAAGCTGAGTACAGTCATTAGTTGTGATTCCAGTGCTGCTGCAGAATGCTCTTAAATCTGGATTTAGTCATGTTAGCACTTCCTCAATGTCAAGAGCTTTGCATTATGTTTCATCTTAAATTTTATCAGAAAATTGTAATGTTCCTACTTCTACACCTGGGAATTTTCAGGGATGCTACTCAGAAAAACAATATCAGAGATGACAAAATCCCTGTCCTTGGAGCCCCTTGGATACTGTGAATGTAGCAGTAGTAGCTGTAAGAAGAGCTTGGTGATAAAGCTTCTACTGCAGAATGCAAAGATGAAAGAAAGGACAGGAAAAAACCCAGCAGACCAACAGAACTGTGTAATGGAATCTTATGTAGGTGTAAAATACTTCTGGTTTTAACCTAAGAGATAAAAATATTTTGAATAAGATGGAGGGAACAGGAGATGAATGTTAAATACATTGTCCTGCAGGCAAAGCAGCTACTTTTAATAAATTGAATGCAAAATGCTTGAGGTGAAATACATCTTGGAGACTATCAACTGTATTTATTATATTTGTCTTTCCTTATGCTTTAATCCTTGTGCAAGGTGCTGTGATCTACAGTGACAACAATCTAGTTAGAGGCCCTTGTAAATACCAACTAGAAGGCTTTCAAATGTAAAGGTCTGAAAATAAATTTCCAGCATTCCAAAGCACTTTCTTTTTGGAATTCACATAAAATTCTTATGTCTCATACATAAAAAATGAGAGGTTTAGGAGGAGAAAGAGAAAAATATCAGGAATAAGCTTTTAAAAACACAAAAGAAAGCTCATTTGTCTGCTGTCTAATCCCTCTAATCGACAACATTCTATCCTCAGCTACTGTCCCTTGTAGTGCTTTCCTTATTCAGGAACCCCTTTCCAGAGTAGGACACTCACCCCTAGCTGTGATAGCTTCACACCCACAGTAATGCTTTCAAGAGAGGAAGGGGGTGGTTAATTCTCTAGTTTTCATTTCCATTTCAATTTCTAGAATAGCTATTTCATGAGCAAGTTGGAAGCATTTGCATTTTCCTTCAGGAAATGTAAGCATTTAGAAGAAAGACTTGCTGACTCTTAACTACAGCAAGGTATCAGACAAAAACGGAAGGTAACTTACAAGTTACTCTAAAATAACATGTATTTACATAAAACTTGTGCCCACACAGTTGATCTGTACTTCTCTTTCTGTGAAGTAAAGCAGGCAGGTGCTGGTGGAAGAACAATCTCGTGGAGTCATCTGCTCCCCAGACTCTCAGCTCTATCATCATGTCTTGACCCAAGACATATGTGCTTTGGCAAGTCCCAGCTTCTCAAATAGCTGGGAGTAATGACCTCCTCATTATTATTTACTAATTTATTTTACAACCTTTATTTTTATGAGCAAGATTCTAAGATCCAGGAGCTGGACAGCATTTTCTTTCAGAATAAAAAATATTTAGGCCCTAACCCAAAAAAGCACTTAAGGATGTATGTAACTTCAATTGCATCGACTTCAGTGGCATTACATGTAACTGTTGTGCTGGATTTGAGTATCCACGAACTAAATTTATATATAGCCAGCACTGTTGAACTGGTCCAATTACTGTGTATTAATTACTACAATAAGCATTTCAGCATTTAAATATTCAGGCTAGGACTTGCCAGTACAATAGTGTTTTGCTGAACTGCTCAAGAGAAACAATAAGACTGCAACAGGTTTTCTGATAGCAGATGAGCAGAAATGAGTTGACAACTGTTTACCTTGCATTTGGAGTGTGAAATACACAGAGCTCTCTACACAGATCTTCTCCGGAGATGCTTAAAAAGAAAGTGAGACCGATTTTGAAAGAAAATGCTTCCCTATACGGAGCATTATCTCCCATTCCCCCCAATAGTTTAGAAACAGTCTCTTTTGGTAATTTTAAATTTAAAAGTTATCAAAGAGCTAACAATTAACATTTCTAGAAAACATTACAAGTAAACATTCAGAAACCAAAGGGTGCACCTAGCAAAAAAAGCATCTCGTAAATATTTATAATTTTTGCTTTTCAAAAGAGTATTTTTGGTGAAAAAAGGCAGGTTAATTAAAACTATGAATCAATTCATACAGACAAAGGAATGGAAGAGAGAACAAAAAAACAGTCTTGTTCTTTGGATTTATTAGGTGCCTGGGTATTTACAGCAGATATAATTTTACACAGGACCACACAGCAAGCAAATTCATTCCTAAAATCTTCAGCTGAACCACTCCAGACCGGGAGGCACTGTTGAGTGAAAATGTGGTGCTGTTACCAGCCTCCTGTTTCAGGTGGCCCGAAAGCACAGCAACTGAAAACCCACAGATTTTTCTTAAAATGCAGTATTATTAATTATTAATGCATACTCTGGGAATTGCTTCCATTCATATTATTTGATTGTTTTTCATGCTTCACTCACTATCCCTCCCAGACTTATGTTCAGAAATAAGCTTATATTCTGCTCATTAATTTAAGGTCTGAATGAAGTTTCAGAAAAGATAATAGAATACCTTTTTCTTCTCCCTAGAATGAGATAAACTAATTTAAAAAGTCCCAGAAAAGGTGGGTGTAGAGAAATCTGTTTAACTACTGTAATTTTTGCATCAGTAATACAGTGTAGTGTTCAGCAGTGACTAGACTGTGTTTTGGTTCAGGAAAATACAGGATATCAAGCATGTTAAATGTTGAGCTGGCTGAAGACATTAACAATACTTTTTAGATTTGTTACTGATACATTATGAGAATTCTTTTAACAACAGAAATCTTAAAATGCTTCCAACCATAAATAGTTGGAAATACTACAGGCACTGCTTTTGCTGCAGGTTAGCACAGATGTGCTCACACTGACTTCATACAGGTTAGTCCAAGGACTAGCTTCTCAAGATTCTCAACATGATGACACCACTGTGGATAGATTTAAGTTTCCACATCTACTTTCAGAAAGGACGCTTGCACTACAAAGCTGATGTCCTGCAGGTACAGACTTGGACTTCTGAAAGCTGCTCAGGCACTAGAACTACCTTAAAGTCCCCTGGGCTTTAGTACCTCATTGAAACCTTCTCAGCATTGTTAAAGGAGAAGCTGATAATAACAAGGTAAATAACTTCATCCCAACCTAAAGCAATACCCAAGATTCTCAGTTTTAGATATTACTGAAACATATCCCACAGATCACATTTATTTGACATAAAATCCTACTTTATCTATTACAGTATTCACACTAATGGACAAATTCCTTTCTGAAATGTGTGAACACTGCCATGTCCCTGTTACCACATTTGGCTCATTTTAACCATGCAGATTTCTTGATGGCACCATGGTAATTCCTTAAAACAGTCCTAAAATCATCAGTGCCACTCATTTAGCCACAATTATCCAGTTACTGAATTTCCACTTTAGATGTCTGTCTCTTACACAAGTAAAAAGAATAAGGAAATCTATATATAAGGACAAAGCCATGCACTCTGCATTCCCTTCTGTCACGTGGGGAGAGACCCAGACTGAAACCCTGGATTAGGGATTTTCTAAGTGCAGTTTTTTATGGATTAAACCATTGGAAAGTTATGCTAACAAAAGGAACATCAGATTGTTTTACTTTGCATTGCAAAGAAGAAATATTACCTCACTTGAATAGTATAGATTTCCTTTGTTATTCATTATTTATGATTTTAATAATGTCACAAAGAATGAATACAGCACAAATAGCTAAATACTCATGGCAAACAGCACTGCTGAAATCAAATGTTAGCAGGAATGACCACCTAATAAAATGAGAATTCTCACATTACAGCTCCTTCAAGAAAAACATTTTTAGGATGTGAGCTCTGGTGACAAAAGAGGGGGGTCCAATCCCCTTAGCCAGCCAAAGCCTGTAGAATTACTTAAGCCTTTACACTACTGGTAAGATTTTCCTTCCTTAGAAACATCATCTAGTGGCTACTAGTAAAGCAAGGACACTGGAGTGACAACCAGCAGTCTGGTGTAACAGCTGTTATTTGAGTATCACTCAAAGCCATCAGTGATGTAGTATTACATTCACAAAGATAACAGTCCTCAAGTAGTTACAAGCAATGAAACAAGCAGTTATCTAGCACCATCAGCACAGCCAACTTAGTCATCCACCGTGGTTTATACTATGTATTTTGTGATATAAATTGCTGCATACTAAACCACATCAAAAGAAGAAAATAGAAATTGCTATAAATTTTCTGAAAACCTGAGCCTGATTTTACTTCTCATGAGTCTATATGAAGTATTTAATTACAACTTGGTACTAACAAGGGATTAATTGTTATTTGCATTAACTTTCCTCGGATTTTCAGAGACGACTAGCATAACAGCCCTTTGAAAGAAAATAACTGATCCACAACTTTTCCTGCCTGGCCCATGGGTTTGACACGAGGACTTCTTTCCCATGGAGCAAATATCCCTCCACTGACTCACCCGCCCAGATCCACTCAGCCCTCATCTCCAGAAGCAGGGCATAGACAAACCAACACAATGCAGAACACCTCCAATGCCAGTCCTGAAAACACACGTAGTTAATTCACTGTTAGCATTCTCTGCTGATGACACAGTGCTTGCTACAGGTCATAATATGTACACTCTATCTGGCCTTGCATAATAAGGTCATGTAAGGCCAGCAGCAGTGAAAACACGGTAAAGCTGGAATATGGAAAGGGAAGAACAAGTTTATTTACACTCAGAAGACACAACAATAAAGCCCTTCTGCCAGCTGTAAGGAAACACCATTACTAACTCATCTCAATCAATTTCAATATGAAAATAGAGGTAAAATATTTAATTTCCAGTTAAGATCTTTCTAAACAATCAGTGACACACACACATCTTTCTATAATGTATCTTGTAGAGATTAACCTGAACCATGATCAGAATGGTCTTGATCTCAGTAAATGCATTCTTAAAGTGCTTATAATGTACTGCTTCATCACTGATACTTTTACAAGGTTGTCAAAGAGAAATATCGGTTTTCATCCTGTTTTATTTCACTTTACTTCAAGACGTAGTAATTAACAAGAGTCTTTAGATACTGGCAAAACTATCCCTTTTGAAGTTTCTACATAGCTGTCACCCTGGAGATAAAGGCAGATTATTCAATCTTGACATTAAAATGGTGAATTCAAGATAAAAGACTGGATTAGCAACTTCATAACTTCATGCCTGGAAAAAAAAAAAATCACCATGAGGTAATTTCACTTCTAGTTTTGAGGGTTTATGGGGTTTCTTAAGGATAAAGAGAAGAAGGATATCATGTCTTGAAAGGGTACGAAATGAGTTATATATCTTTTTAAGCATTCCAGTGAAAATATTGAAGTTATCTTTTATAAATAAAAAATCATGCAAGAGTACTAGGGTAACCATCTAGCAGGCAAATTATTCCTATCTAAATGATGAGTACTTTTATGTGTTGCAACTACATGTCTTCTTATGTATTTTTCTTTTTCCCTCCTCTGTATAAAATAACAGGACATGTGGAACTGAGCACATCAGGAGACTGATTGTGCCAAACCTTTGCACCAAAGACATTGCAGAAAGAAACAGCCTGAACACCAAAAAAGGCTGCATCCTGTAACTCTTAGGAGGTGTGTACAGCGGAGTTTCCCTTTCTCATGGAAAGGGAAACTCTGTGGCTAAGAATCTGAGCTCTAAATTAGGAGGGCAAATTCATTGCTAATTGCCTCCTACATATCTTTTCAGTATTTTGGTGCATTCTAAAGGAACAGCATAGAAACAAATTCATTTACCCTTGGAATACAACTGATCCATTTCATGGTAAACAGGAAAATACATCAGGAAAATGACCCATCAAGATGGAATACAGAGATAAAAGTTAAGCCTTATTAAGAAACATTTCATGGGCCTGCTAGTAAGAGGTCTCCCAAAAAAATCAGAGCTGCAAACCTCATGTTGTAGCAAACTCACAAGGCTTAGCGTGGTTCAAAAATCTTACCAATGAAGTGTCTCATTATCAGCAAATCAAAATGGCAGAGTGAAGCCAGCAAGGCTCACCAGAACAGTAAGGAAGCCTCTTTGGAGCAAGGTATTATTCAGAAAGCTGGGGCTCTCATCAGTTTGAAAAACCCTTACAGGATTAAAAGAAGCAGTTAAACTAAACCCCCAAGGTATACCAAAAACAAATTCAAAGAAAGATTATCAGAAGGACTCCTAACTGCTCATAAATTATTCTTCACATACATAAGGAACATGAAAACTATAAGATAAACTGTAGGAACACAAAAACTGATGATCTGAAAATTAGGTGATGATCACAATGTAAATGAAGCTTTCAAAGGTGCAGAAAAAAAACCCAACCAAGTCATTTGAGTCAGTGCTGATCATGCAAAGGACGAGAGCGATTCCCATGCTGATTCCCATCCTATTCCCTTAATTTTGGAGGAATTCTAAGCGTCTCTCTAAAATTAAAATGCTTCTAAAGAAAATAAAGAAAAAGTAGACAAAGTGTCAAATTCTCAGGACTAGGTTACACTCAGCCAAGGATTCAAAAGCAACTCAGAGCGGAAGCTTAATGATTAAACAATAACAGCTAACAGTTTTGCTTAAAACTGTTATAATGCTTGAAGACCAGTCAGTAGCAAATGTGACTCCTGGACAAAGAGAATCCAGGGAGATCCAGCTCAGGGGAAAACTACTCAGCTTCAGAGAGAAAAAACACCAAAGTACCAATACAAAATGAACATCCAAACATCTGAACAAGTGGAAAGATCATGAAGTACCTATGACGTATGACATCCACTTGCCATGTCCTTACTCATCCCAGGGCATGCCCTTTTGGCCCCTGTCAGAGATGAGACAGACTGGCTACACAGGCATCCCACTAGTCAAAAACAGTACAAGGTTCTAAAGACATGTTAATGCATCTAATGAAAATTAAATACCCTAATACATGAATTTTACAAAATAAGTCTAACACAGAGACCAGACCACATAGACTAACAGCAATCCTGACTAGACTGAGTGAACAAAACTCAGTAATAAGCTATGCATATGCTTAATAAGCTCCTCGACCTTACGCAATGTTTATGCTGAAGGAGTGAGACTGCAAGTAAAAGTGATCATCTCCATGTCTGTTTGTAGAAAACACTCACACAGCTTCAGCATCGGATAAAATCCCACAAATCTGCCATCTGGCCAGAACAGGTGCTATTTCGTTCTTAGCTTATTTCAGTAAATGCCTCAGAAATGAAGACCCAGATAAGCAAACACATGTGGAACCATCTCTTAGGAGTCTTTAACTATTTGTGTCACAGGAAGCATTATACAGCTCCTCCTCAAGCTTGGCTCTGAGGGGATTCCACAGGGTTTTTCCAAGGGTATGACTGACAATCCCAGCCCACTGCTACCATTTATATTTAAAGAATTTTGACGGGACTAAAAGTAAAGATAAAGAGCAGGACCTGAGTGGCATCACTTGGTAAACTGATGTAATACCTCACTACAAATCTCTAGAAGATCTTCATTTGTAACCTTAAAAAATCATTTAAAAGCCTTCATGACCAAAGAATATTTATTTCTATTACTATTACCTATTTCAAAGTATTTCTTAAATATGACTTTTTTTAGCATTAAAGTAAGGAATTTTCCCTCGAAAAGTCATTTATGTCTCAGTTAAACACTGTCTTCTGGGTTACTTACAATCAAAACACTGCTCTGAACTCAGAATTATCTCACTCCTTTTTAACAGATTAATTAGAACGTGATCACTGTTCAGCTAAATCCAGAAGCCTTTTTTTTTTTAACTAAAAGATATACCAGTAATCTCCAAAGATATGGAAACCTGGGGTGCAGTGTACAACTTAAAAAAAAATCCTTTTATATGAAGTGTTTCAAGAGCAAAGTCACAGAAATCTGCAGTTCTGCTGGAATAGATGGGTATTTGCTGAGCTATGATTGTTAAGGATATTTTTATCACAGTAAAAAGGAATAAACACTTGATGAAATTCATTTTGAAGACAGTAATTTGGCATGAAATTTGACTGCACCTGTGTTTTTTTCTTTTCCTCCTCACACAGCTCAACAGTTCATTTACATTTGGTAAATAAGATCTTGTGACACTGCACACTTTGACCTCCATTTCTTATAAAAAAGTACTTTTAAAACAAGCCTTTGTCCAATTAATTAATAGAACAACTGCACTGCACTAAACCCTGCTTTTTTCATGGCTTTTCCTACGTACTAATTGTAGTGATACATCAATAAGGCAGATCTATTTTTCTGTACCATTTATGTTTAGTGCATATTTAAGGTGACTTTTTTTTATATACCTTAAATATCCCAAAGTAATTTCCAACACTGAAATATAAAGTTTGAGAAAGGTGTAGAATGCACGTTTTTATTTTGCAAGTCTTTACTCAAGAAATTTGGGTAAAGACAGCATGAAATGCAGGGCCTAGGAAAAGGAGTGCTCAAAATCTGAATGTAATGAACTTGGCTCATTTTAAAGTTAAAAAACTAAACAAATCAACTCTCAGCTGATTCAAACCGGATTCATACATTTTAAATCTTCATATCTATATCTCTGTGTGAGAACTCTCAGGGCACTGAAGTTGCCAGCAGGTCTCAGCTGATTCCAGAACAGAATTGGGAGGGGCAGATACTTGAGGATACACACTCAAATCTGTTTAAGGAAATTTTAACTGTTTAACTGATTTTTCAAAGTTCAGTATCACCTATTTGTTAATTCTTAAGCCTCAATGAACTCATGTCTGTTAGGTGTAACCCATTATTACTCTACCACTACTTAGCTACAAAGAAACAGCTCTAAGATTTATGACTACTTCAGATTACAAAGGTTGAAGACCTCTGGAGGCTGCTGGTGTAGGACTTGGAGTGAATTGAGCACAAGTCACACTGCACACAAACACTCCATCAAATCTGCTGTGAGATAATTTCTGAATGATCAGCTTCAACAAAGAGCCAAGAGTCTGAACCAAAGGGAGGGCTCAGCTACCTCCTTTATCCCATCAGAACAGACTAAAGCACATTTGCCAAGGTTAAAAGGGAATTCTGTACTTCTGATGGCACTGGTTTGCCTGTTCTGTCATCCAGTGCCATTGTTTTGTTTACATTTCAGTGAATCTTGCACATTTGATCAGCAGTCATTTCCTTTCTAAAGCCCTGAAAAGGACGTTTGCCTCCATAACAGGAAGATTTGCAACATTATAACCTACAAATTACTTTTAGAGTACCCTTAAAAGGAAAGGAAGAAAGGAATACCAGAAAAAGATGTCCTGTAATAAAGTATGCGTCTTAATATTCTTTAACTTAAAATGTTGATGAAATTACTGGCAGGCAGTGGTTATCTGTCACATGATAACATCCAGCAGAAATGAAAGAGATGGCTTAATACTGTGTTTAAATGTTTAAAATAAATTCATGAGGAGCAGGTGTCAAATTATAAAATCAATCAGAAAAATTGTGTTTTCCTGAAGATTTATTAATATAAAAGCAAACAATTATGAGAACCTAATAGTATTTCTGTGGCATTTAAAAAAAATTAAGATATTGTAGAAAATAAAAGATAAGTACTTCCAAATATGGAAGTACTTAGCATTTTAAAGTGCTATACAGTATGTGAAGAACCTCTCATCTCTTAAGTGCATCATTCTTATCCACTAGGTTAACTTGAGCTGCTGCTATGTTTTCAGTGACTCTACAAAGACAAGGGCAAGTACTACTGCTTCAGTTAAGGATCCGTGCTTGGGTTGTTGTTGATATTTCTGATGGAAGTGTTTTTTCAGGTTTTTTGTTTGTATTTGTATTTAATATATGGGAAGTGTATTTTGCAACCTTGCACAATCTTCTAGAGAACTGAGTATCAAACACATTAGTTAAGAAGCAATTCTTCCTGGGAAAATCTGCCCATAAAGAGAAAGTTCCCAACGATTTCCATGAGATCAGGGGTTCATTCTTACTATTAACTTTAGACTTAAAATACATCTTAACAAAATAGAAAAATAAAAAGCGATATTCTAGAAAGCACCAATGTTTCCCTGACTTTTCTTCTAAGATGCCAAATGTGAGAGCCAAACAAGAGTCCAAGAGACTCAGCAATATAAAGTGGCATGGAGAAATACAGTTCCTTTCCATATTTAATTTCTAAAACCAGCTGACAGCCAGGCTTAACAGTCAATGAAAACAATTCAGTCCTTGTTCATGGGAGTTTAATGCCCAAAGAAAAGGCTCCTGCCAAGGCATCCTTATCAAAATAATCAGCATGCAGTTTGTAGCATATCTGAAACTCCTGACAGATGAAGGTTCTCTACAAGACATATGAGGTAACGCATAAGGAGATGCAAGAAAGGATAATCACAGAAGGTAAGTCCACAGGCCCTACTCCCAGCAAAGAAATTACCTGTCACTCCTGTACCTCACCCGAGAGGCAGCTGCGTGGCTGCAGACAAGGGGCTGGGGGTTCATGTGACACTCAGAAATGTGAACAAACGAGGACAGACACCTATTTTCTCCTCACCATTGGTAAATCCTATTATCCTTCTGCTCCACTGCCCCAACTTCCTTCCCAGAAGAGTCAGTTTCAGAAATTTAAACAGCCTTTGTGGTTTCCCATAAAAACTGAAATAATTGGCAAAATCAATTCCCTTTAGCCAGAAGGGATTTTTTTGGAACACACTGCAGAGAGGGGAGAAGGGGATTTTCCCATGCTGTCAAAATATTTGGACATATTCCTGGTTAAAATAGGTCAAATTTTTAGTTAGCAGCAACCTTCTATTTTCAGTTGCAAAATTTGCTTTGAAATGCTTCTTTAAATAGAAATGTTCTCTACTGTCCAGCTTTGCCCTCCTGCAGCTTATGGGATGGCACTGGACTCATCTTGCTTGTTGCAACCTCCAGCAGCCCTTACGTGAGCCAAGAAACAGCAGCAAGCTGTCACTTCTCACAGCACTCACACATGGCCACACACTGCAGAGACTTAGCTAGGAAGAGATTAGTCTCATTGCAAGTTGGGGCAGAGGAGAAAAGCTGTGGTCATCTGCTGTTAGTAGTAGAAGCATAGTCACCAAAATGTTAATTCCTTTTTTCAATTACTTTTTTGTTAATGGGTGCGTTCAATCACAAGCTCAACTCTGGTTCTTTTGGGTTTTTTTTTCAATTGGTATATATATATATATATATACCAATTGAAAAATATATATACTTCAATAAAGTATAACTAGGTAGCTGGGTACATGAATACTGCCTCTACCCAGAAACAATGTCAGTTTTCACCTAGCAGCTGTACATAACTGCAGTACATTTATATTATGTGGAGGTGAAATACTTCAATATTTAAGTATAGGCAGCTTCTAATTTAACAAAGCTGTACAACGAAGAACTCAACCAACTTATTGCATGCGTACCACTAGGGCAACAGCGTACATTAGGAACATGTTTAAAGTTTAAATCCAATATAGCCAGATAGGTCTGGAAGTCCATCAGCAAAAGTCTGAAGACTGATCCAGTAATCTAACCTAGCACATTAAACAGTGCCATTAGAGAGACCTCATTAGAGCAAAACATTAATCTTGACATCAGCCCAACAGTGGGCAACTTGTCCTACCCAGCTGCTCAAGGGGACGAAGGAGCAGGAAGGCTTCCTCTTTCATCTCTCCCCAGCAGAGAAACTAATCCAAACTGCTGTCCTCTTACTTCACAGGGTAACTTGCACCAAAACTTGTACTGAAAAGCATGACAGCAACATACACCAAAAACATCTCAGCACTCCTGGAATTAATACTGGGATTTATTAACAAAACACGCTCTGGAAACAGACACAAAGCATAGCACTACCTATGGGAAGCAGGGGCTAGATTAAGGTAGGTGAGAAAATGGTTCCGCTTCACATAACAAAAATAATTAATTAGGGAAACCAGCCTGCACCTTTCTAATGGATTACAGCATGTGTGCCCAGCCTGCCATGCCCTGAACAACCCATAAAGAAGCAATTCTCTTCCCCCATAATCTTAGGGGACATCATGTTGTCCATATACTGAGGCTTAACAAAAACTGGCGTTCAAAGACTGCTTGAGGCTGAAGCTTGCAATGATGCAGCTTCACCAATTACAAACAGAGCAGGCCCCATGAGTCTTCCTGCCACAGGCACAGCTACAGCCCAAAAGGCTGCTCTGAACCCCTCCTGGAGCACCTACTCAAGGAGGGGGTCTCTCCCATGTCCCCCTATTCTGAGAATATTAGCTCAAGTCTAGCCCACCACAGATATGCTAATGCTGCTGAAACTCAGTGCTCCCAAACGAAACTTTTCCACTCATAAGCATATTGCGTGCTTAAATGCCATGAAAAAAAATATAAATTGTTCTCCTCAAACCCCAGCAGGTTCCTTAATGACTAAGCTCCACTAATTAGTAACAGCTGTTAATGAAGTGAGCAGGTAAAAACCTTCAATTAATGCATGAGATTCTTAGACTGAACTAACATCCAAAGGAAAGCTGTTAAGTAAAAAAGAAAAATAAGAAAAAGAACTTTCACTGGTCAATATTTTTGTTGCTGAGACCATATTATTTCTTCCAACCCCCACATATCAGTGTTTATCAAATGTAGAACCTATTTGCACTAAAACCTTACCATTTCCATACAGCTTAGGCAAACACAGCCTGCCATTACTTTCAAAAAACTAATGCATCCTTTCCTAAAAAATTAATAATTCAAGATACAAATATATGCAACAATCCAAATATGGAACAGCATTGTTAATGGTCGGTTAACTGTATACTTACATCTCAGGAAAAGTTATATTATTTGGAAAGCCTGATTTGTCAGAGAAAAACTTCCATACATCAGCAGATATTAGTAAAAATCAGAGCATCATTGCTATTTCCCTCTCATTCTACTCAACTCCTTTGCTGCTAAATTGTGCATTTATAAGTCCACAGATAAAAGAAAGAAAAACAAAAAAAGGAAATACAAAATAAGTCCTTAAAGGAACTGGGAACTTGAAGAGCTCTCCATTTCTCCAAATATGATGCGACAGTATTCGAAATACTACTGTCATCTCAATACACCTCTTTTAATTTTGGATAGCATTGGTGGAAACTTCAAGTTTCATGATTATTTACAGAGAGTCACTGCACAAGGAGATTTATAGCTGCCTTGAAATACCCTTCTCAAGGCTGAAATTAAATTATTTTTCCTGTTATTCCACTAGTGAGGAACCACTACAGGTCTCCTGTTTATCGAGTTCCCAGTGGTAAGAGAAAATTAAATCAGAGACTGCCACTGTCATCTTATGTAGTAGGTTTTCCATCCAAAATGTTAAATTGCCAATTAAAATAAGAATATTCAAATGAATACTCAAAATGAAGAGTTTGCCTTTAACTGTATTCTAAACCTCCTCCACAGAAATACCAAGCAAAATTTTCTTAAATATGCTATAGAAATCTCCTGTTATTAAAGAAGCCGTAAAAGAAGGAGGAGAGTGAGAGAAGGGAAATGCATTCACTGAGTTACTTCCAAACTGTTTGCCTAACCTTGATTATCACCCTTTGTACTGTAGGTAGAACTGTGCAGATGCCTGCTTAGAGCTCTTCAGAGATCCTTTGGGGACTTCTCTGTGATGAAGTGGCAGGTAGGGAGATATGACTAGGGACTAAGTGTTATGTATTTACATATAGGCCTTAAGGATCTCAATTTTCAAATTCTTTATCCCAAGTGGTATTAATTTTAAGCTAATAATCACTTATTATCTTAGGTAATTAAAACTATAGAAACATCATAAGTTATTTAGCTAACTGTATTAGAACATAAGTCTAGGATTACCCAGTAGAGGGATTTTTGCTCTTACAGTGTGTGCCCTAGAAATCTTGAAATATACAAGAAAAACAAGCAGAAGAACAGAATCATCTGTATGTAATGATTTACAATGCTGAGGCAGCTTTGGGGAAAATGTGCAACTCCAAAGAGCATCATCATGAAAAAGAAAACCAATAAACCCCCAAGTAGATGGCCGTCTTCATCTTCCTTTCAAAATAAACATTTATTTGGTCTTTGCAATTTTTGTGTGTGTTTGCGTGCCCAGAGCTTTGCACAAGTTCTCAAGCCAAAATCTGTACAAGCCAGTGGAAAACTCCCATTCACATGACTGCACTTAGATCACTGCATTGAGATCTGAGTCCATAACTGTTGCCTGGACACAGTTCTCGTACCAATGTCTCTGAATTATTTCACTCTTCAGCCATTGTCCCCTGTGTAGCTGCAGTTATGTCAGTGCAGTCTTGCTTTATACCAGGATATGTTATTCCCACTTCCATTCCAGAATACATTCCCATTCCCCTGAGTATTCTCTTTATTAAAGGATCTGTAGGAAGAACAGGGATCTCATCCTCTTTAATGTGCAAACTAACCTCAGACCAAGCACTGAACATTGCAGACAGAAGCTCACACAGTCATACAAGAGTTTTTTCCAATCTTACAACTTCAGAGGACACATTGAGCATGAGCTGGGTGTGGCGGCAGAGTAAGAATTGCTCAGACTTCTGGTTGCCAGCCGTGCAATTCAACAGGTTGTCAAGCACCTGCTGAATAGGGAAAGTGGGTGGAAGCTGGTCTGGAATTGACTGTAAGAGCCAAATAGTCAACTACCAAGCAGCAGTCATTACAGAAAGTGGTGGCTTATTTCTACATTGGCATGAGTATAATTGTGAACTCTACTGTTTGCTTTGAACAAAAGATAGCAACAAGATATTTCTGCAATAAAAGCTTTCATAGTTTTTCCTTTATTTTTAGTCTTTCCTTATGCCATGCAAATTTCCTTCCCATTGATACCTTCAGCGTTAAAAGACAGTTCTGATGGCACACATTCTATATATAAAAAGATTATTGAAATACATTTAGAAATAGGATTTACAGGAAAAAACTTATTTCCCTTCAACTTGTTGTTGTTCAGCAAGAAGATCTGTGCAGAAAAGTGGTTTTTTTCTCCAAATCTCAAAACAGCAGCAGGGAAAAAAAGCCAACCCACTTTGTGCAATTTACCAATAGCTGAGTTTGTGTTCAACAAAAGTACTTCTGAATGTTTTATTGACATTCCTAGGCTCTAGTAAAGACCTGTAGCCCTATTCTTCTTCTGGCCTTGAAGATAAGTCACAAAAATTTGAGGCTCTGCCAGACATCTTCCAGCAAATCTACCTGAAGTTGGCTTAACATTGTCACCCTCTGTCTTCCCTGTCCCTCTGCAAAAATCTACTGACCCTAGAGAGCTTTCCCATACAATAAAGCCAACCATAAGCCAAGTGGCTGCCTTGACCACTTTCAAAGATGGTGCAACATGGTTGTCTTTACTAAAAATATAAAGACTATTTTAAGTTAAGGATGGGGAATTTAGTCAAAAGCTAAACATAAGTCAAAGATTCCACATAAGTGCTTTTAGTAATGCAAAAATTAACACAGCTTCACTATTTCTAAGTTACTCCACTTGGACAGCAGTAAAAGCCGCAGGCAGTATCATACAGCAAATTTACATCCCCGTTTGGGATAATTTTCCCAGTATACTACACAGTAGCAAAAGGACATGTAGTGCATATCTAGGAACTGGTGTTACTCAACTTAACTAAAAATGGTACTGTTGATATTTCAAATGAAGCATACCCATATAATACACCTGTGTGTACCATAATTTTTAGTCTGTGCGCTCCCCCCCACCCTCATTCCGTTTTTAACCTCCGCATTAACTCTGTTGTCAGGCACTTTGGAGATTACTAGCAAACACTGAAATTTGCAAAAGCACTCATTCTTTGCTGGTCAGGATGCAAGCTACATAATAACAAATGTTAAATTGTTTCTCTAAAATCACTACAGCACTACAAATACTCCTGTCATGAATATTTCTGTTTGATATCAATAGCCTGAGTGACTCAGTCTCGAGTGGGTCCGGGTGATTACACAGGTAATAACATTTAGCTCCAACATATATCAACCAGAAGAAAGATTAAGATGGCAAGATTTCTTCAGGTTTCTTTTTGTCAGTCCTTCCTGCATACAAATATAAACAAAATCCATTTTTATATATATATATGCCTGTATATACATATAATCCATAAATTATTGTACATATGTGTTTGAAATGAAATATTGACAATGACTTGTTTACTTTTTAAATTTCATCTGTGTGGAGTTTGAAGATATAACAAGACTCAGTCACATTCAGGACTTTAGCATAAAAGAACCCCAAAAGAGTAATTTAAGTCCATCTTGAGTGAAATCATTTAATGAATCTTCTAGATGTTAAGAGGTTTTATACGCTTTTAAAAAAAGTCTTTTCCCAAATGCAGTGCCATGATATTGCCTCTGAGAGCTGAGATGAAGTGATACACATATGCTCAACACATGGATGTGAACGAAGTGGTTGCCTTGGCAACAACCTTGTAAAAGCTTCCTTCTACTAAATTAGAATAGTGACTATTGGACAAAATACATTTTTTTCTCAGTCAGATCTTGAAAATAAGTTATTATATTTCATTTGTTGATTTTTCAGAGGCTTAGACTTTTTGCAGTTAAACTACACCTGCTTTATCCCATGTACCTTCAGGCTGTAATACATAGAACTTTTGTAGTATTTGGCTTCTACTGGTTTCCAAATTCAATACATTTTCTTCTTATTCAAATAAAGCTACAGATATATTTGAATAGACGGAGTTTGCCACCACCGTCTGCAGCTGCAGATATACTCGACATACTGTGAACATACATAAAACAAAGATATTTTAGCAGGGTTTAACAAATAGCTTTCTAACATAAAGCTACACATAAGAAACTGTTATTAAAAAAAATGTATTTCCAACCATTACAAACAGCATTTTCAAAGAGTTCCTGTGCTCCAAGAAACACAGCTTCAACTAAAGGATTTCCCTGTTCCCAAATTGCTTTTCTGTTTATGAAAGTCCTGTGTCCCCTATAGCTAAAGAACGTATGCCTGAGAGCTTTCACCTAGGCCATCCTTTCCCACAAGCAAACATGTTCCTTTTTTTGCTTAGAAGAGTCCAAAGAACATTCTTATCACTTGCTACAATGTGACACACAAAATACTTCCAAAAAGCTATCAAATTTATGATTGCTAACAAAGGACCAAAACTCATAGCTCAGTGTGCCGGAGGAGGAGAGCAAGAAACCTCAAGGACGCAGTGAATGCGTGAGCAGTCATCACTGAGGAATACAGCACTCCCAATTTTTGCACAATGCATACAGGCAAAGCCAGTAAATTCCTATTCATAAGTCATGTCTTCCTGGGATCCCACAGGTTTCCCAGAGCCTACAGCAGATTGCAAGTTTACAATTAATCACTCATATACAAAGTACACCTACCAATTTCTATTATATTCTATCTTACAATGGTGTAAATTATGATCATCTTGCTTTTATTCAGTGTGGTGAGCCAGTATGATAATCTCATATTATTTAGTTACTACTTATTCAGAAATACATTAAAAGAGTAAATTAGTATGTACATTTGCCCCAGCCCAACTACGTCCTGGACAAAAGGATAGGAGAGTTACCTTTTTTTATTATATTATAATTTGTGTTCATTACATTCTAAAGCTTTCCATGTGCCTCAGAAAATAAATGCTTTCTGAATACTAGTGTAATATGCTAATTACTACCAACTATTAATCACTTAGGTTAAAATTATGGTTAATAAGTCAAGAACCAGACAAGTCTTGGCTATGTGAATTTGCCAGTATCCCACCAAAACTATAAAAAGAAAAGGCTACCATGTCCAGCATGTCCAGTTACAACTTGATCCCAGTCACAGCAGACAAAGTAATGAGCTAGTGAAGACAACAGGCAATCACAATGACAAATCTCTACCTCTTCCACCTTCAATTTCATAGACAGCTGCAACCCAGGAGCAGCAGTACACAGAACTGGAAATCTTTCTTTAATTTACAGAGGTACATGGTAATTGCTTGGATAAAAAAGTACAGCATCCATGAACATCCACACAAGAAAAGCACTCCAGTGGTGCTCCATTGCCTTCCATGGGAGAGACTCTCACTGTGGACAACACCAATGGATGGACAACACATGCATATATCAGACTACAAGACATATAGAGCCAACACTGTCCATAATATACCTTATTATACCAATAATAAGAGGCACTCAGGACATGGATGAGGAATGTCCCTGCTGGAAAAAGCCATCACAGGAACAGTTTAATGTCAGTGTAATCAGTGTCACCCTTTGTTGCCTGCAACAGGACCAATCTATTTGAAGGACACCACGCACACTAAAGTCCTCCCTTCTTGCATATGCTTTCAGCCTACATATTTAGAGAAGCCCCTGAATTCAACTTTGGCCTTTTATGTCCCTTCTCAATAAGCCTGAAACTTGCATCCCTCCTAAATCCAGCCATATCCTTTGCTCGCTGACAAAGTAGCACATGATACAGCTTTTTTGTTGCTAAGAGAAGGTATATTTTAGTTTATGACTTCATTACTTGCATTTCCTGGTCATTTGGAAACCACTTCTAAACCTTGCTATGCTGGTATAATTTATTTGAGGAGAAATGCCATTATAGCATCATTTAACATTAACACCTCTCCCACAAAGTTAGCTGTTTGTGGCCCCACCAGTCAATTACTGTAATTCCTTTCCAGCAGTGATCTGCTGCTTCTGCTTAGGGACTGGCTCACACAGACCCACGGACGGATACACTAAATAGGATACAAAGAGCATATGCTGATAAATGAAAGATGTACTACGTATCCAAACTGGGGAGAGATAGCTCAAATTAAAATTGCAAGTGCTCCAATAATTTAAAAGCTTCTTCATGGTGTTACAGATGTTTCTTAAAATAATCAAGGCAACCAGATTAGAACAGTTTCACATCACAGTACCATAATTAGCTTCAGCATCCTGGTAAAATTACATAAGCAGCAGCTGCTGAACCTTTCCAGGAGCTTCTTGACATCTAGCTGCCTAGAAAGTGGATGGCTTAAGGCTTTTCAGTCTCTAAGACATTACAAAACCTACATTTTGCCAACTATAAGCATTACAGTCTCATGGCACAACATTCATATGGCTGATGGCTTATATCCATCTTACTCTGTTAGGCAAACAGACACAAAAGAATGGAGCTAAGGAGACACAATGTACCTATATTTTTACCCAGAGTCAGCTAAAAACAATACTGGATCACCAGATTCCAGACTCTAAATGCTATTATATCTGCTAATTACTGGACTAGAATCTACTCCCTTCCATATGACTTTAAAGGAAATGTAAGGGAAAATCAAATCCATGAGCATTGTTCAAATTAGGAATTAAGAAAAAAAAAGTGTAAGCTTGAACTCAAAGCTGTGCAGTTCAGCAATTAGCATTTATTCCATGTATTTGTGTATTTCACTCCCCAGATGGTCCACTTCAACACAATCTTACAGGAAGATACTACTTCTGCTGCATTTTACTGAATTTGAGTAGACATATTACTCAACATCTAAACCTTTGACTAAATTTTCTAGTGTAAATCAGTTCCAATAAACTTTGGTAGAAGAGTTTTCTTCTAGAAAATTCAATTAATCCCAGTTACAATTTCTCTATAATATGTCAAATCTGCTAAGACTTTGATTCCTGACACATCCAGTTCTCTGAACCAGTGCTATATATTGGTTCATATGTTGGTTCCACAGTATATATGAGATGTGCTGCTTTTCACATCTAGTCAACATACAGAAGCATACACCAAATGATTTTACACTGTATCATTTCTTTTCAGCTATCTGATGAATTACAGTATTTCCAGCTACCAGTAGAGCACAGCATACAATGTTTCATAACACTACTACACCTGTCCATTTAGGAAATCTTGGTGGTATGTATTTCTGGAGCGTGATGTTTGAGCAGAAAGGTCATGCCCACAAGCCAGCAGGTAGAACAACCAAGAGCTGTTAATATAAGAGTATGACAACTGCCACACTAGATCGAAATAAAGCTCTACCTTATCCAGTGCAGACACAGGAGCACGTGTTGTAAAAATAAAACAAAAACCAAAACAAAACACCAAACAGACAAAAAAGGTAATGGCATATTTCACATTTAGATTCAAATGTAACTTATTGATTCATTAAAAAACCCTTTTAGTAGAAAACTGAGTTCTCAATTATTACAGTTCATGCACAGCAAGAGCCAGAGACCCATGTAGTGAACATGTAAGCGTAGCTGTTCTTTCCTTCTTATTCTAACCCTGCTGCAAAGGCTCTAGACAGACCAGCTAGGCCACAGTGAGGCAGGAAACCAAGGTGCAGTGAGGTGAAATTATTTGCTCCCTGTCAGTTCCCAAATGCATGTCAGAAGCTGTGGACAGAATTAAGGCCCTCTGAAATCCAAGTTAGATTGCTTGGCTGCGTTTTGCAACATAGAACTTGAAACACATCTCTGTGAAACTATACAGGGCATTTGGAGATTACCATGTCTACAGGATTGTTATTTTTACATAGAGGACCTACAAAACAAAGCAACATATGAAGTAACTTAGTTCAGGAAAAATCTGGATGTTGTGTTTTATCCCAAACAAAACAGATGTTGAAATTAATATGCTGCAGGAAGCCGAAAAAGAAAGGAAAAAAGAAGAGGTATGAGATAAAGTCATTTATATCACACTTCAGCAAGTGTATGTAGCTTCTTGCTACCAAAGATCTGCTTTCTAACAGCATATAATAAAATTATACTTTTTGTGCTGTTAATTATATGCAAATTAAAATTGGGTTCACATTAATGCAAAGAGTTGAATATCCATTTAATCAGATCCTCCCTGCAGGGTCCAATGATAAAAATGACAGAAAACTTGCATTACTAATTTTGAACTTCTCACATCTTGTACCTACTTACCTTGCAAACGAACAGCTACTGTGACACCTGCCTGCTGGGCTGAAGGTTTATGCTGATTAGGTCCTATAGACCTAATGGTAATCCTCCTGAAGGGAAAGTTCAGTTCCCTGAGCTAGGAAAACTAAAGAGGAAATCCCTGTAGTAACTGCAATCATTTAGCTGCTGAAATCAACAAGCTCCTAATATTCAAGATGATTTGATAAGGATTTAGGCTGTAGTCTATTCTAACACGCTCCGTGGTGAGGTTGTTGATCTATTGTTTACATCTCACTTCCCTCTCTTAAATCAGCAGGGAAGAGAAGTGTCTCTAAACTATCTGATTACATATATCATCTCCATTGAGTTTTCTTTCCTGAAAAAGAGCTGCTGAATATCTACTCTTTTCTCAATGTCTATTTTTTTTTCCGCTTTCATCTTCACTTCTAATTCTAGCATTGAGAGAAACTTTCCAAGGAATAGAAGGGCAAAAATCTCCTTGATGTAGATTCTCTGTATTAATAAAAGCAACAAGAGGACCCTTAACCCTGTTTAATAGCTAAAAAGACAAGTGGCAGGGGACGAAAACAGAAATTTATACGAATGAGACCATCTTCTATTATGCTGCCTCGCATGGTGACAGAGTAGACTCATGAATTTTCATCTGACATGACAGTTGAGATCACTCCCAGGGTCTTACTGCAGAGAATGCAGATTTGCCTTTCTCCCCACCTCAGAGTACTGTTCAAATCAGCACCAGTTGGTCTGGCTTCTCATGAAGTCATACAGTGAAGAAGGATGAAAATATCACACACAAACATCCCCTCCATTTCAAGTACACTGCTTCATGGAAAAGGTGAAATTCCTTTTGAGGTGGTAAATCCCACCAATTGGAAGAAAAGCTCCTTTACTGTCAAGCTGCACAGCTTGGCCCAAAACCCCCAGGCAGTCCTGTTTAGCAGGTAACAGGGATAAAACTCTGTTGGGGAGAGGGCATTGTGTAGCAGGAGTGGTACTTTAAGGGTTGGATATGTGTCATGGATCCACTTCCATTCTGCCCTAGACTGCAGAGAAACAGCTGATAAGGTGAAAGATGCAGACATGATGGGTGACAGCAGTGAGCCCTGATACAAACCCTTCCTCCTGGGTACAGGTAAGAAGGACTTCTCTTGGAGTCAACTGCTGCAGAGAAAGTGCACAACTGCTGCAAACTCAGCACCATCTCAGTGCAGCCCTCTCTAGGATCTAGAGCGTCTCTGTGTCTAGAAGGAACTCAATTACTGTTCTCTTATCAAGATCAATGCAATAAGAAATTATTTCTTTTGTTGTCATCTATAAAGATCAAAAAAGCATTTCATCACAACATTCAGCCTACCTAATACAGCACATCTGCCTGTAACAGATTCTCCCATTGCTTTTCTTCAAAGCTGTGATCTACAGCAAAACCTGAGTTTAAAATCTATGTCATTTCCTTGCTTTAGTGGTTGCTAATCTAACATTGGCTATTAAATAAGCACAGAGTATTTTGTTTAAAACTTTCTAGAGTGAAAATACATATTTTGAAATTTCCTTAATTACACATGTGATAATGCATAAATATAGACTTCAGAGAGAGCGTATCCTTTCCTCATTAAAACACAATCACAGTATTTTCTGCCAATTATGTAATAAAACCAGCCTATCCATGAAAATTTTTTAGGTGCCACTGTGTCACTTGCAAACAGGAATCTTTATTTCATAGATTCTTGATCTAACATGCTATAATATCCCCTTGGAAACTTTTTTACTATATCCATTTAGCTGCGGCCATGAGAAACACAGCTGTAGAAGAGCTAGTTTTTTGAAGGAATCTTTGTCTTTGTTTTGTTCTTCCAAAAACATGCTGCTTTCTTGGTGTTCCTGATTTCATTTTTTTTAAATAAGCAGGGTTAAATCATTTCAACCTTCTTTATCAGTCATATTGAAGCCACATTTTTGCTTAAATTAATACTTAACATCTACTAAAAATGGCAATAATGTTTTTTTCACTGGGTTAAACTCATTGAGTAGGTCAATTTTACTTTCAAAAGAGATGGTGTTCTCTTTCATTTGTAAATTGAAAAAAGATAGAGAAAACTACAAGACTGCAAGCTCTAAAATTCTAAATTATATGGGGAAAGACACTGAAAGTTGTTTAGACTTCTAAAGACAGGTTGACGGATTCTGTTGGTATCTAAACACTTTCGAAAATGAGCATAGATATTCACTACAGCTAATATATTTTCAATAGTCACTGAACAAAAGAACTAAGTCAAACTTCTTTAGTGTGTACTTTTTAAAATTGTGTATCCATCTCCTTATAGGTTTTTTCATTAAGTAACTTAACAAATCATTTAATTTACATTTCATGAACCAAGGCATGCTTCTTGAAAAAACCCTGGGTAAGAAAGTATCCTCAAAGCAGACAACAAACATAATTCACCATTCTCTAATACCAGAAAATGCAAAAATTAACAATATGAATAAATGCCTATTAAGTGACATAATTACTCACATATGTATTTTTAATATACCCTCGCTATTAACAAAACATATTACTAATTATTACTATAAGATTGCATCTGTTTGCAAATCAATATGTTTTAATTGTTTACACCTACCAACAGGACTGAAATTTCTTTAGGAAAATAATTAAGTGCACATTAAAATTAATTATTTAAATACCAGGCTCCTGCCTGCTGACTTAAACCATGATTAAAATTCGTGATTTAAATCAAGCCACCCTACTGCGACCTACCAAAAAAAGTTTTCTGAATTGTAATCAAATAATATGCAGTATTCAGTATTAATTGGAGTGTTTTATGTTAGCCCTGGTTTCTGGAATGACATATGCAAGTGCTTTTCTAGGACTGAATTCTTAATTTCTCATTTCCCCTTTCATTATAGATGTCAGTTACAGGGCATTATTGCATAATATGTACAGTTCCATTTGTACAGAAAACTCGGTAAGATGGAGGGCATGGAACTGCATAACAAGAGACAGCCTTTCTAAAGTGAAATATATCAAATGAGTAACAGGCTGACAGAGATGCAGTCATGGTGTATCTGTATCATCAAAATACCTAAAGTGCCCTATAAAACCTCAATGGTCTAATTTGTTCATATCATTAGATCATTTGTGACCTATTATTCTAACTCAGATCCATTAATTTCTAATTACCAACAAAATAAACCCTTCTGACAGTACCTATGCATGTCTCTTGTCCAACATTTATAGTACCTCTAAACATTTCTGTATTTGCCATCCAAACAAGCACACTACATATTCAGTTATACAGAACTCTAAACATATGTTTTCCCTTATTGCCTTTATATAATTCACATTACAAAAAAAAAATTAAATCTAATGCTGCTCACTAGCAAGTCTGCTTTGGATCTCAAAAAAACCAACCTTTCTCATAGTCTGCACATTTTAACTTTCAATCTAGTAATGTTTAAATGATCTTGAGCTTGGGTATCTATCATTTGCATGCAGAAATTAAGGACAGAAAAGGGGGTTTCTTAGGAAGAATAAGATGCAGCCATATCATCCCAAAACAGCATATGGAGATGGTCTCTATCCAGAAAATGTCTCCCTTCCCTAAAAGCCGTCAGCTATCTTTGTCAACATTTCAGGAAAATTTTTCACATCCCACAGATTACCACAACTATTTAATCATTAGGAGTCATCTATTACACCAGAGCCAAATGATATCCTGAGATCTCTTATTACAACAATAAGGTAGGGAAACTAGTACAGCAGGAAATGTAATTGTATCACACAGCTGACATTAAGAGGATGAAGTTTATAAAAATGATTTTATGCCACTGATGATTCACAGTTTTATCATGATGAGATACATTGCATTGACCTTTGGATCTTTAGTACTGCACAGAAAACAGGGACATAGTTGTTTATTAGATGCCAATCAAGTTTTAATTCACAAAAAAAAATTTTAAAATTAAAAAAATAAATCCACATCTCATGCTACTTCAGACACCAAAGTCCTGGGAAAGGGATTACAATTTTACCAAATCTCCACATACTTCCAGATTCTTCTTGGGGCGTCAAAAGAGTGAACATGAGACAAAAAGTATTTTGGCATCATATAGCTCTCTATATCTAAAGTTGTAGCAGATACTGTTAGCTAGCATATGAACATATAGTTGAGTGACATTGTACCTTCATATTTAATTACTTTGCCACTGCTCTGGAAGAAAAAAGAAAATATAGCTCCAGTAAAGCTACTCAATTCCGTTCACAATTGCAGTGTCTGCTGGAGGCCAAGTGACAAGCTAATGTGATAGCAGTGAGTTGCTTTGAAGTTAATCAAGCCAATATCTACACCCCAGAAATCCTGGGCTGGACTTCAAACGATTGAAGAAAAAAAAAAAAAAAAAATCAAGAAATCCTGAGGGGGAAAGTATGATGGACAACAAAGAGTTGCCCATTTAGATAATTATGCAAATGGTCACAAAACTATGTCTGTAAAACTTCAAGACACTAAAGGGAGAAGCATTCTTAGGAATGAATTAACTTGATTTGAAATGCAACAAATCATAAAATTTGCACAGAGATCATGTCTTTCATAATTTAATCAAAAGCTTCCTTGCTCAACATAATAGTTTTTAAAACTTAGCAGGAACATCCCAGTTAGAGTCACCGTTAGTTTCTATTATTTAATCTTTGCTTGTGTGCTACATTAATACAGTGACTTTTAACAGGTGGAAGTTCACTGCTCAAGATGGCAATAGGCATCCACCACAAAGCTCACAAGATAAAAACCGTAACAGTTCCTCAACAAAAAACAAAACAAAATATGAGTGACAAAGGAAGAAGAAAGCTGTAGTGTGTGCAATTTCCTCCCTTAGTTCTTCAAAGTAAGAAATGTGCCAAAATCCTCCAGGGAAAGGTTTTCAAGGTCACAGAAGAACCTGAGTAGCTTAGGATACAGACCTATATGCATTTGATGTGGCTGTTTGCCAAGAAAGATTTGATGTCCAAAGATACATGATGTTCCTCTGCGTCAGTCCTCGTCTCTACCTTCCATGAGAGATAGCAGCACAACTGTTGCTTCAGATTTTATTTTGCAGCATCCAAGGAGGGTCTTGAGGCTCTATTTTTCTTCTTGCTACCTTTCAGGCAACAAGCTTCACTCTGCCTTGCTGTTACACTAGCTATTATCACCTCTGGTTTATGTTGCATTTCTCTTCTAGCTCTTGCACTCAACCTACTGTGGCCTCAATGTATAATCAGATGCTGGAGTTACTCTTTTCTTAGACATGTGCAGTTTGCAGAAGGGCTTCTGTACTTAAACAACAATTCTAAGCTGGGACAATGCAAATAAAAATTAACATTCATCTTTTCGGGACTGAATGCTTCCCAATGCACAATTTGTTCTGCAGTGTGAAACCACATGAGACAACTGCTTGAGTTACAAGAATGTCATGCTACACCTTGCTAGCAGCCTTCCCAAAAAGATTCACACACAAAATAAAAACCTTGAAACAAAGCTTGCCAGAGCAGGGTCAGGCAGAGGAACTACCATAAGTCAGTGATTTATCTATCCTCATTCTGTGAGCTATAAATCAGGAAGAAAGATGAAGAGGTTCTCAGGTTGGTCATGACAGAAATGGTGAATCTCACAGTTTTTCACCAGCTAATAGAAAAGAAAACATTAAAACACAAATATGTCACATTAATAAAATATTATTTTAGGTGCATAACAGTCTTGATAATGAATATTAATAATTCATTAATATTAATGAAATTATTTTAAAAATTGACATTCTTCTATGAGATTTCTTTTCACAAATAAAGAAACTGAGAATAATAACACTTCAGGCTTCAGACACTTGGTCTCTATTCACTGCTGTACAGTTTGGAAAATTTCAGTGGTTGTTGAAGGTAAGAAAATTAGATGGAGAAGATGCAGGGCAGTAGCCTGTCATCAGCCCAGCCCAACGCTGCTGTTGCAGGTCTCTTCCTGTTTTCCATCCTCTTCCCACACTTTGTTTTACCATCATGTTCAAAGAACAGGAGCACAGACTGCCTCACAACTTGACTTATGAGGACTTTATTTTCCTTCCCTGACACTGTTGCACTGTAAGTTTAGTGCTTAAGAAGAGACAGCTGCTGAACACACAAATCATAGGGAAGCAGCTACTCAGGCCCATATAGTCATCTACCATTTTTCTTTTCAACTCAAGCAAGACTAAGTAGGTTTTGGTAGCTGGGTGATCTCTTGAATCTTGTTCAGTGGTTTAGAAAGCAGAGGGCAAACAGCTGTATTTCAGACAGATAAAAAACTTGGTAAGAAGGATTTTTTTCACCATTTTGCCTAGTCTTGCTGATAAACACAGACTACTGCCCTTAGTGGGATGGTGAATTTATAAGGCTTGGCACATTTGTTGTACTGCTAAGGCTCTCACATACACAACGAAAGTCATAGTTTTAATCAGGCCATGAGCAGTAGCACAGAATGCTTCCACTGCATATTTGTCAGACCCACAGAAATTAGGACTGGGGCCTACCATTACACCTCTACAGCACACAAAATGTGCTTGAAATCATGCTGGTTCACAAAATTTAAAAAAATGGTCACCGCTGCCAGTCAAGTCAGGACATAAGATGAGACACCTCTAATCAGCTTCCTAGTACATCAAACACTAAATACCAGGCAAAAAATATCCCTTTGGAAAGCTATGTCAGGGAGCAAAGTGGCAATGTGCAAATTTACCACAACAAGATGTTCAGAGATGTGTTATAGGAAAACTTGAATAAAAAAACAGCACTAATAAGACTTCCAAAGGACTAAAAAGTCTCACTGAAACTCAGTGGTGAATGGATACCAAAATTCCAGTCTACCTATAAAATTTCAGCCAAATTCTAATTGTGCAAATCTGATGTGGATGTTGGGATCAGCACGACACCATAATGTTTCCAACTGAAACATCCATTCTATAGACAGCCTTCAAGCATCATTGTTTGCTCTCTAACTTACTCTACCTACTCTCTCTGTGGGCACTTGGAGCTTGAACTCATTTGGATCTTCCAGCTTAATTTTATTATTTTGATGGGGTGATTAACTAAAAGTCAGTGTAGCAAGACAATAATAAACTTAAGTTTCTCCTATTCATTTTGTTAGGAAAAGGTCACATATTTGCATGTTTATTTTGCTCCTAAATATTTTCACTTCAGCATTATCCTTTCAACACCTAAGGATCATTTTCTTTGACAAGAGGTTGCATTTAATAGGAAGAATAACATGCCTCCGAATTCATATTCAAGCAAACTTTCAATTTAACCCAGATTCAAACTGCAGAGATATTAATAAGCATTAAAACATAGATGGATGTTTATTGAGTTTTAAAAGCACCTGAAGACAAACAATTTTGAAAATCCCTCATGGCATCTATTTGTACTTGGGTTGTCAAATATCTCTAAAACTCTGGCTTGAGTTGATTTTCCTGAAAAACAAAACAATGTTTACAGGTAACTAGAATTTTGATCTCATTTTTAGAACTATTAAAAACATCATTGTTCTCAGTTAATTGGGGCTGGTGATTTATTCAGATAATTCAGATTTATTCAGATATTCTATGAAATAGAGCTTTAGCAGTCACAACCAAGATTTTTACTTTTCAAGTGCTTGACTAGATTTTGGAAGCAGAGGGTAACTAAATAGCTTCACCATCCTGTATAATGCTGGACCAGCTACCTTGTTGTAGGTGTCAAAACAGCTCCCATTTTGGAGTACCAAGTCTGGCTAAGATGACATTTATATTGCCAGGTAGGTTAAAGGTCCTGGATGACTCAAGAAAATGAGAGGGGCCCTCACTGGCCTCTGAATGAAAAATAGTCAGAAAAAGCCAGCACGGCCTTGTGTTTAGTCCCCCAGGCTACCTCTTGAAACTGTGTATAACCACAAAGACACAAAACTCAGCTTAGCAAAAAGGGAAAGGTTCAGTTCAGTGCATACTTTATATCATTTCCCTGGTAATTTTTTCAGCATACTTAATTCCTTTCTTAGATACTTTGCTTACACTTGGAACGCAAAGCAACACAGTTACAGCCAACAGAGCAGTGAGTGCTTCTCTGAAGACTTGAGTAAATGCTCTGACACACAGAACCACGCTGATTTCCAGACAACACTTTGACATCTGCTCCATCATGTAAAAATGAGACTTTACAAAGCCCAACTTTAATTCATTTTAAAGCCTCATTTGAAGATTCCATTTCAGACCCTCCCGCTGCAGATTTCACTTCCCCAGCTGCTTAACATGCACATTGGACCCTCCAACACTGAGCCATATAGATTTGTCTTTGTCTTTTGTGTTAATTATTAGCTGCTGCAGAGCTGTCTCTGTGGGTGAACGCACACAGAAACAAAGGCAGTAAGGTTGTAAAACCTTTTATCTCTATCAGGGCACATTATTTGATAAGGTGCTAAGCTAATAGCAACGCATGTCAAATTCTGTTTAGACAGATCAGTGTGCTGGGAATTGGAGGTTATATTTGTCTCTGCAAACCAGCACCTGCAGAAGCAAAGAGACATTCATACTAATATTCACAATGCTATGTAAACCATAAAGCATCTCAAAGTGGTTATTTTACAAATGGCTCTAAGATAACGAACCTCTGTCAGTGTATTCTTTTGAGCTTTAAGCCTTCATATTCTCATAAAATCTGTGAAAATAGGAAACTGAATAATGGACAGTGAGCAACATTATGTGGCCTATTCATTCAAATACACCCAAATGGAGACACTAACTTTGCAGTAAGATCTAAACATCTGTCCTTGAGAAACTGGCAAGGGTGGGCAGCAACACATCCAAAGCTGATAAAACACTTCGAAAAAAAACATTCTGCATGTTAAAAGAAGTAGCATGGTGTGAATTTAAATCTAAAAAATCATTTTTATCTTCTGAGGTTTGGAATTTGGTTTTTGTTTTACCTTTATTTGCCCACTTCCCTCACAGATAGCTCTATTCTAGTTTTGCACTAAATGCAAGGCAGCATCTGGAGAACACCACTTATCAGAAAGGCAACAAAAACATCACTTCCCCCAAATGTGAACAGATGATAATGATGCACAGTCAGCCTAGAAAACACGCTGTGTTCCTTCCTCCAGAGACCTTTACCTTTTCATATAGCTTTGTCAGCTTGCACATTTGAAACCCGAGTCTTGTTAATCAGGGCTATATATGTTCATTGTCATAGTCTCTTTCAAAATCCTAAAGACTTTTCTTATGTGAAGACCTCAAGATATCACAAGGAATTACCCCAAATGCTAGGTGTCTAACTAACATGAAGGTTACAACCTTGATTATCTCAGTCACGGGGACCAACAAATACATTTAGATAACAGGTTTCAGATACTCAAGGTTGGCTTCAGCACAGTTTGGACAAAGTTTGAAATAATTAAGGTGCAGATAATCTAAATTATTCTACACACAGAGTTGAGATTATTTCTCCTTCTGTACATACCCTGTGATCATCTTGAAATTAAAATCTTATGCTTTCAACAGGCCAGTACTAAAAATCGCACTTGCAGAGCTATATCAGATTGACCTTCTATGATTGTGTGAGAGTTCATATCTAACAGGATACTTATGCATTTTAGGTCTTGCACTAGTTAATAGGCAAATTTGGCTGCAAAATCCCACACAGACTAAAAAGCCAATAAAGCAGATGATTTTTTCTTTAATCCCTTTTTAAGGAGAAGAACTGTTTATGAAACATCTTTAATGCGAGAAATAGTAATTACACTTAATTCTTCCTCTTAGTTCTGAAGAATTCCAGAGCAAAAACAAAGCAAAGCAAAGAAAACAAAACAAAACAACAAACAAAAAACCAAACACACAAACCCCACACACACACACACACACACAAAAAGGTGCTCCTAATGTTGTCTACAATTACTATTAATTCAATATTTTCTCTACAGGAAAACCTTTTGTATTAGTTCCCTAATACTGCCTGTTGTCTACCTCAGCACTGCTACCAGCCTGCTTTGCTTACGGTACAATCCAAGAAGAACCAAATATGCACAAAACCAGGATATGTTTCTATCTTGGCTACTGACTCTATTGGGACAATATAGGACAGGAACCAATGGTTTACATTTTCTGTGTCTCAGCTTGACCTTCATCTGAGCTAAAAAGCAAAATAACAACAGGTTTCTTGGTGGACAAGTTTTGTGAATGTCCGCATTCACCCATCAAGGCAAGAAGGCAACCTGAGCAAATAATTTCAACTGATAAGCATCTTGCATGTGTCTATATATGTGTGTTGTTTGGGTTTTTTAAAATACTGTTACGGTAAATCATCTCTATTCCTGATCAAGGAAAGCAAAGCTCATTGTCACTTTGCTATTTGTGAACTCTCTCAAGGAAAAAAATCAAATTAGCTACACTGATTCTTTTCCCAGTAGCGGACTAGTACTCTTTCCCTCCTCCCCACAAAAGAGCTCCAAAAAGGAAAACTGTGCGTAAATAAAAAATAACGGAGGGGAAAGTAAAACCTTTTTTTAGAAGGATTTTTATAAACTTTCAGTACTATATTTTTGCAACAATTCAATAGAAAACATCTGATGGTGATGTGACAGGACTAGAAGCACTTAATAGCTGACTAATGCAGTCAGCTATAACTAAGGTTACTGAACTCAAATAGGTTTAATTCCAAAATTATTGGGGGCAGGGAAGGGAGGCAGAACAAACTGAGGTTAGCATAGTGACCAGCAGTGTGACAGGAAAAATACTGACAGTGCCTCTCTTGAACAAGGAATCTTTTTCTGCCTGGTAAGAGTAACCAGCAATCTGGAAGACATGTAATTTAAATGGGTGTGAATCGGTCACCAAATGAGGGAAGCTGCTATATCTGCAACTAGGAGGCAAATTCTCCCTTTCTGACCAGAAGATCATAGGAGCTGCAGATCCCATACACATGAAAACTTCCCTCTCAAATTTCTCATTACTGTGTGTCTGGAGAAGTAGAGGTCTTCTCTGTACTCTCCAGTCTTCTGACCACTAGAAAATACATAGTCCTCAGAGAAACTATTTTCTTCTACCTAAGATTAAGTTACCCAATCACAAGTTAATCAGCATCATCCAAGCTCTCAATTTTGGACACACTGAAGAGAACATGAAAAAAATTCATGGTGTAGCCCAGGTCCTTCCATTTGAATAAGCAGGCCAGCACACAGGCAGATGGCAGAAGCAGAACACATGAGAATTAATAAACCATTACACAATGCTTTTCATCCAAACATGTACAAGTGGGTAAACAAAAAGTTCATAATCACTATTCTCTTTTTAAAGGTTAAGGCATGCAATTCATGCAGATGTGAAAACACTTATCCCAAGAGGCCAGTGGCAGAACTGAGAATAGAGGCAGCAAGGAAATACACATCTCCAGTCCCCTTTCCCTGTTCTGTTCCAAAAAATTCTGTTCATCCTTAGAAGTAAACATGAAGTACTTGCCTTTTCCCCCCCTCCTGCTAAATATCGTTATTTTAATACCGTGTTAAATGCATCCCTCTCAGTCTAGCTCTGCTATTAGTGTAAGGTTGATAAACAAAGTATAAGTATTGAGTCAAAACATGAAGAATTATTTCTTAACAAAATTGATCGTAACATTACTAGCTTGCATATTACATCATCTAAATATATTTTCTAGTCAGATCAATATGCTTGCATGGGGCTTCTAAACCACAAACACATATGTAATTCATAAGAGCATGACATTCAGCAAGAGGATGCAAATGAGAGCAAACGGTACAACCCAGATAGAGAAACCTCATCCACCCACAAAGATAGGTTGTGCATGTCACATTTTCCAGCCTATTTCTCTTAAACATGTTTTGCACTTTCCAGTGCTAAAAATAACTCTGTTACATTAGAAAAAGAGCAGTGGCAGAAACCAGTGCTTGCTGGCAAACTGCTTTCTCTCCCCCAGACACACCATTTTTTATTTTTGATAGAAACAATTTATCTGCAGCTTTTCAGACACATTTAACACAGCTGCTAAACAGCCATACTTTATACAAAATAACCTGAAAACTATATTTATTTTTTCTTGTGATCTAATCAGATCAATTCTGCTTTTACTGACATCCCTGTTAAAGTGGCTGAAAGAAATCTCCCAGGTGCAAAACGAGTGAGGGTAGACTGACTTTAAAAATGAATACATATGTGCACACACCTAGATATTTTTTTCATCTGTCTGCTTAATAGAACATGCATTTATTGTGTCAATTACCACACTGGAAAAGCAATGCAACAACAAATCTCCCCTCCATCATAAACAGAGATATCATCTTAGCAAGACCAGGTTTTGCTTTACCTCTTATGACATGATGACAAAATTAAAGATAATATGAAAATAAAGCTACGTGTTAAAAACTGGGTTTTTTTGTAGTGACCTCTGAGCACTTTAAAAATAATTAACTCTTGATACATAGAAGTCAAACATTATTACTCTTTCAGAAATTTCACAAGAGTCCAGCACACCTAGTCCAAGCATCAGTCCAAAAATTAATTCCATAGGTCTTTTTCTTTATTAATAATATAACACAGAACAGTCTTAGACACATTTGATTTACACTGAAGTATAGGGGAGTTGTGTTACCATTCCTTAGGAGAAAGGACATATGTACCTGCTTCTTCGGACTGGCTACCTTATTTAGTGTTTCCATAAAAATCCAGTTGAAAAAATGATCATATAGCAACATATTCATGTGCACCGAAATAATAAACGAAGTTCAGCAAAAGTCACCAAATAGTGCCACCTGCTGTAACCTGCCCAACAGTGCCAGCCAAGAGTCCTCTTCTACACCTCCCGAAATCAAGTACTGCACAGCCAAACACCTTCATTCAAAGGACGGACTAAAGAGCTATAGAGAGAAGAAAGGAACAAAGAAACAAACAAACATCATTTAATAGAGCGCTGCTGGATTCACAGTGATATAAATAGTCTGTTGTTCCAGCATCTATCTGCTTTTGTAGTGCCACCCAGATCAGTGAATAGGCAGCAAACTGTGTAAGAAAATCCTCATACAAACACTGATCCTCATAGGCTGATACTGATAGGCTCACATGTAAATGCCTTTAGGAGCTTAATTTATGAACAGCTCATTAATAAGTGCGATATATTACTACTGAGATTCTAACAAGAACCTCCCACAGGTTCCAGATTGACGGTTTTGCAGTTGAAGAAACAGAACAAATTGCACTGCCACAACCGGTGTCACAGAAATCAACAGCAAAATTCCCAAGATGCTTCTACAGTACTTAAAAACAACTCATATAAAACTCCACTGTAAACTGTTAAACAGTCAGGGTGGTAGGAAACCTTAACTTGGCATTTACATCTTTTGGTGATGAAAAAGAGACAAATAATTAGTCAGAACATTTTAAAATATGTTTAGGAGATACCTACAGTGTGTCCAAAAGACAATATGATTAATTCCTAAAGTAGCTACAGCTCAGACAAGAGACACAGGATATTTTTAAGGTGGTCTTCCTACAATTTTCACAGAATCCTGAGAAAGAGGCATAGCAGATCACACACTGAAACATGAACCAGTGTAGTTGAATTCACACACAGAGTCAAAAACAAAGCTAGGTTTCTTCATGCCCATGATGATAAAATCCACCCTAGCATAACTCAAGTGAGTTAAATATATTGAAACAACATATCCACCCCGTATCTGGATAGAACGAGCTTTCTACCCTTTCACACATGTTTTAGGCTTGAAGTTGACCAAATGGAGCAGGCTGACATCCCATCTAATCACAACAGAGTAGCCCTCAGCACTTGGACCATTTGGATGCTTTACCTGGGGCCAGAATTTCCACCTCCACTGAGCTTTGCAATTGCTGCAAGCCATTTGATCACCACCTCTGCCTTGGAGGTGATTCAAGTTGCTCAATACAAGGATGTCAACCTAGCAGTTAACAAACCACAATGTGAATGAAATGAGTGAAAATGAATGGAAAATGTTACATAAATGTAAATTTTTATTAGCAGAACCAAGGATATTTCTGTGCTAAGTCTATCACTAATTTTTGAATCCCATTTCTACATGACGTTTAATTTTGTAGAAATAGATTAAGTGCTGATTGATTTGTATTTTCTAAATCATGATGAAATTGCAGTTCAAAGTGTCATGTCACAGGTAAAACTGTTAAAAGCCACAGCAGTAATGACAGTAATGAAAAAGTATCCATTAATTACTTGTACATTTATCATGTAATTTTTTCATTTCTCCCCCCCCCTTTTTTTTTCCTGTTTTAAGGCACTGCTTTTCTGTCTTGTGAACTGACTTCACTCAAAAAGATGGATCAGCCGAAAATACTGGAGGGCCAGATTTTCACATATCCCCAAGGAGCCCTTCTCATTGGCTCACTGCAAAGGAACTCTAAATCAGGTAGATACCAAACTGAAGGCTGCTACAATATCCCCTGCACAGTTGTTCATATTCTGAATAACTAAGCTCTAAGCTCTCATATCTTTTTACTAGGTGAGATCTAAGCCTTCAGGCTTTCCATGTATCTGCACTCTTTCAAGCCCTATTGCTGTGACGGAGTATAAAACTTCATGCTGTTATGATACAAAAGTTGGTGTTTGCACAGAAATTAGCCTTTCCACTAACATTAAAAAATCCCAACATGCTGCAATTCCAGGTAAACTATTTCCTTGGAAACTCACGTGATAAAAAGGGTGCATTGTTCATACTTGGAGTTCAGTGCTAGACAGTTTCAGAGCACTTGGGCTTGTTAACATTTGGCACTGATTAGCTCCTTCACATAAGATTATGAAAGTATTTTGCAGACATTAAAGGAATTTAAATTGAAAACCTCCTTGTAAAGTAAGAAAGTTTTAATATCTTATTACAGATGGATGAACTGAGGCACTGAAACATTAATGGTAAGATCCTTCACCTTAGGTAAAGTGAAGAGTACAAATCCTAATTCATGCATTTGAGGAAATAGCTGCCTTTAAAGAGGGACTGAATACACGGCCTTACAGATCAAAAGGTGGTAAAAAAGCTTCTAAATCCAGTGCTGCTACAAATCCCAAATTAAAAAACAACATGTGAACACTCTATCTGAAGCATCAATAAAATGAAAGAAATCACAAAACATAGTCAAAGCATACAGTTCCATAATTCTAGCTTTCAGGTTATCATAAAAAGGCAAACATCAAGTTCTGTTTTTATTTTTGACAGCACTACTGACCCAGGAATCATGTAATGCTGGAGCCAAAGAGGATTCCCTTGGCAATTACCACAGCCTCCTGTATTCAGGACTGCTAAAGTGTAATCTAATGCAGATAACAAAATTGCCCAAGATAGACCCCTAGGTCCGTATTACCATATATTGTTACATATGCCTATATAAGTGTGTGTGTACAAGCCCAGCAGAGAAGCTTATGGAGTTTTCCTCTGGCTTAGTGTGTGTGCCAACAGGACTGAAACAGATACTGGTACCTAAACCCTTCCTTACCCCTAACTTGATAGAACAAATACAAAATTGTGCTTATAACATTTGTTCAGTGTCTCACCCTCTGGTGGTACCTTCATTGTCACACAGAAGTCACCTCCACCAACCCACCTAAAAACAAGCAAAAAACTTGAATATTTGTAGAAAATACTGCTTTCTATGATGTGTACAAGGGAGTGAAATTGTATGTGTGTGTTGAAAACTGTGTTACTTAGAGAGAAAGCCTAAGTAGACAAAAAACCTGGAGGTTGTAATGAAAATATATGAATTCTTACTATACCAGGCAACTGGATTTCAAGGAAGAAGTTCCAAACTACAATAAATTTTGCAACATCCATTCAAACAAAAATACTACTGGCATAAGAGGCAGTTATTTTTACTGAGTGTTACATGTCCCTGAAGCTGAAAGAAAAATTGAAAGACTGACCTCTTTTTATAAACATATGCCAGATACATCCAAGATTAAGAACAAGAAAAATCTCTGCTAAAATTTCTAAATATTTTCACTAAGCCACTATCCATAGCAGCATAAACCACACACTTAACTCCTTTATCAGCACAGAGAACAGAGACCTAAAAGCCATACAGCTGCATGTAATCCACATTGCCACCATCTCTGCACAACTTCTAAAAATGTCCATTTGTATTCAACAATTAAATACAACAGATTCTTGGATGCTACCTAGGATCAATCTTAAAGTATGTGTATTCATTTGTAGCCTAGGAATAAAGCTGGCTCTGAGATATGCAGGTTGATACTCTGACTTTAGGACCTATCCAATGAGCACTATTTTACACATCTTCAGCAAGACGTCACTTAAAATAGAACATTCAGTTTTTGTCACATTTATGCAAGAACAAACAATTTCAACTAGAACAAATTCAAAGAGGACCTATTACAATGATTAGGAAAAAGAGAGTATCAGCAAAGAGCAGTTAAGAGTGGACAGATTTATTTTGCTAGAAAAATAAATGCTGAGAAAGAACATCTAACTTCATAAAACAAATATCAAGGAGGGATAAAAACCACTTAAGACAGATTAAGGATCAACTGGCTTTACTTTAGTCACAAATATTATCCCAACTAGTCCTGGAAGAGTACACTTTCAGAGTAACTAGTACAAGAAATCTAACACTGCTTTTAAGTTGAAGACAGAAATTTAATCTTGGTATTTGAATCCATGTCTATCTGATGTGGCCTCTGAAAGAGAGCGCCTAAAATGCAACTAGATCACTGTTTCTTTTCCCTATCATTGCACCTATCCCTATGTCAGGATAGTAATGGCTACCTACACAAACCTGGAGAGGATGCACTCTTCCCACGGTCAGCACAGCTGCAATTCTGCATAAAAGAATAAAAGAGGAAGAGAACCACTTCCTCTGAACGAGTGGAAACTGCATGCAGCTCCTTAGAGAATTTTGGTACTGATGCTTTTAATGACAGTAACACATTCCTCTTACAACTAAAATTTAATTTATTTACACCATTCTTTCTATAATATTCTTTGTGATTTGCAGAGCTCATTTGCACTTCGGGGTTTTGCTGTGGAGGATTTCTGGGGTTTACTTGTTGTTGTTTGGTGCTTTTTTTTTTTTTGTTCTTACTTTTATAGTGCTACAGTCCAAAGAACCACCTAATAACTAAATTAATAATCCCACTGAAACCCATTGTCACTACAGGATCACTGATGTATGCTATTGCCCTTCTGTGTCTTACATACACAGACATATTTTAAGTCTTGATAAAGTATTTACTACTGCTGTATCTTATGGAAACCATGTTTTACATACATATATTTATGTGTACATAGGTATCTATGCATGCAGAAGATATTCTGTGGGTTCCTCTCAACTAACTGTCCACTATAAAATTACTTGAAATTACTCAGCAGCTACTTGGTGAGCCAATCTGAAAATCCTTCCCAAAACTTGCTTATTTACTCGATAGCTTACAAGAAGAGAGTGGTTATGGAGCACAGTTCTTTCTGAGCATTCACTTCTACAAGATGTCCATGGTCTAGCAGGGAAATCACCTCGCAGCTAACTTCAAAGGCAGCTAACAGGCTGAAATAATTCATGCTTTCAAGTGGTGAACTACCTCCAGATCTCTCACAGCAAAAAATGTACAGTCTTGATCCAAGATTGGCCTGTTTGATTTGATTTATTCATAGCTAAGCTTCCTTCTCTCATAGCTGAGGTGCTATGTGAAAAATAAATTTAAAATCCTGTGAGTTTACATTTGGGTAACTGGCAGCAAAGGAGCATCACCAACTGCAGTAAGCTACCATTTAAGCCATGAATCACATCTATGATTTGCACTGTAATTGTTAAAAATGTTCATCTTGACCGTAAATAGCAATTCAAAGAAATCAATTTAATAACAAATACAAACATATGTTTCCAGATACAAATATAGAGTTAGTTGATTTTAATTGCAAGCTCATCAGTTACTACAAATTAATATCTCAGATTATGGTCTTAAAATCACAAACAAACTGTTAATTTTTACTTTTCTGTTACAACAGTGACAATTACTGAACACTGATGAATGTTTTTATGCATGTCAAAAGGAGCTACTTTGATTCCTGACTCTTTACAAAGCCACTTAAGAACACATACTCCAACAGCTGCTTTCTTGAAAGGCAGGAGTAAAAAGAAAAAGAATGAAGCAGGAACTATGTGTTGTTAAAAAAAAAGAAAATAAAACCATGAGGATTTGTGTATACTTTGCAAGGCTCTATGCTTCTCCAAACTATTTGGAAAACAACTTGCAAGATTATGACCAGAAACAACATCACTCCAAAGTGAGTTCTAAAAAGCACGTTCTGACTGCTTACTGTGTTTTAAGACTATGGATAGGAAAATTTTAAGAAACACCATATGGGGCAATCAGTTCCTGTACCAGAGAAGTATAAGGCTTAATTTACATCACCACACTGCTGCCTTGCTCTCTGCCTGGGGCCAAGAGTGGTAGTACCAGTAAAAAAACACATCTTGTTCTTGTCGATCCTCCTCGGCCCTTTGGTACTCTTATCTCAATTCTTCTCTTTTTTTCCTCTTCCCATTGCAATTTTTTCTCACCCTTCACCTTTCCCTTTCCCAAACTTTCTCACTTAACACCTCCGCCTGAATTCATACTCCTGTTCTTTTCCTTCCAACCACGCCAAGTCCTTTTTCTTCATGTTTTCCATGCAATGGGCTTTGTGTAACCTCTGAAGGTAGTGGTCCACGCAAAGATCACACTCATCTGTTCAGCCAAATTACTCAGAAGATGCATAGGGATATCATAAGTCTCAAGTCCAATACATCAGCAAACAGGCAGAGCTCCTCACCATTTAACTGTCTATGGACATAGACAAAAAACCCCACACCCATTCCTCAAAAAAAACATTAGCACATCTTCAAGCCAGAAGTGCACAGATACTCAGATTACAAGTTGCAACTGTAACACGTCTACATTAATTATGAATGCCTGACCACATTTTTGGTATTCTCCCTCTCTGCCCAATAATTAGCAACAAGAAAAATTATATTAACCTTGTGTACACTATAGAATAGGTTGCAAAAATAAGCATTACATTCTGTTTTCTATGTTTGGATAAGAGGTTTACTCCAACAGATCAATAAATCTAGGGACTCACTGGTTTTGCATTAGTAAGTAGTTTGAGTAAATTACCAAAAGTGGAAATTCAGTTATCAGCAGCTAGTGTCAGAAACAGCCAAGAGTGATGGTGAGCTGAAATTTGCCTCCAATAGTAATATTAAGTGACAATTTTTACAGTTTTGCCTCTCTACCCCTGAAAATACTGAAAACTGGCAACTGGTGCCATATGAATATGTCTAAATTAGCAAAAATAAAAAAAAAAGAAAAAAAAAAAAGAAAAAAATTGAGGGGTTGGGAAACTGAGGGGAGTGTTTGTCCAGTTTGTTTTTGTTTTGGGGAGGGGGAGTATGTATGTGCTTTTGTTTTCAAACTGCAATGGATATCAAGTCATGTCCAGGACCTTTAATAAGCACATGCCTTCCAATAAACTCCAGGAGGTTTTTAATTTTTTTTCCTGTGAAAAGGGCATAATTTTTCAGAAAGCGTACATACAACTTTTGATGCCATGAAAGTTCAAGGCAGATGTAAAAGATGCAGGCAGTGGGTTCAGGATATTGCCAATTTGGCTACCATTTCCTGGCTTTATTCTGTCTGCCTATTTTGTGACTAAGCTAGCCAAGTGGATAATGTTGATAGCAAATAAAATACACAGAGGAATGAGCGTCTTGTTGTACTTTAGAAGAAAATTCAATACCCAGTAAAAAACATATTTTGTATAAGTCATATTTAAAAAACGTAACTGTCACAGGACTCATGCTAGAATCCACAACACATAACGTGGACCCATCCATCCTTTTTCAGCCAGACAGAGCAGGTATTCCAAGCCTTTGGCAAGAACATTGCACCTGCCACATCTCCTCTAGTGCATTAAGGAGTCTCTGGCACCAGTGGCAGTGTGCCACCTTAGGAAGAAAAGTCATCCATCAGCAAAACTGCTTCAGACCCATTTACAGCTTAGGTTAATGTGCACATGAAATGAAATCCAATTAGACTACAGTGGCAAATTCACAGCCAAACTTCCTATAAAGTTTAACCCTTTGTAAGCAAGGGAAAAACGTCTGCAATTGAGATGAATAATTCTTCTGTGATAAAGCCACATCTTGATTTTTAAATCTTGAGTTCCAATTTAATGAACTCTGGGAGAACATACTCACCAAACTCAAAGTGTAATGGGCAGGCGTAGGGGTTTGGAATCAAAACCGGGCAGAAACACCAATTTGAGTAGTGGTTTCAGTTTACTTCTTTATCTTTTGTGAGATAGGAGATTTGGAGGAATGCAAAACAGGCTCAAACTTAAAGAAAATGAAAAGTTTGTTAACAGAATTAAAAGAGAAAAGAAAATAATAAGAAAATCAAAGCAAAATCCCTCTTTTCACTCACACCCCCCTCCTCCTTTCTTCTTCCCTAAATCAGCACAAAGGATAACATCACATAATTCTTAAGTCAGTATTCACAATTTTAAGAATCTTTCTATCGAGTAAGGAGAAAAGAGGTTTCCTTTACAAACCATGGTCTTCCAAAACCGTATGAGTCCCAG
>VZTH01016143.1:31110-48777 GCA_013397815.1 Aleadryas rufinucha
GGGATGGAGCAGGGATGGAGCTGGGATGGAGCTGGGATGGAGCCGGGATGGAGCAGGGATGGAGCAGGGATGGAGCTGGGATGGAGCATGGATGGAGCTGGGACGGAGCTGGGACACAGCAGGGATGGAGCAGGGATGGAGCTGGGATGGAGCAGGGATGGAGCAGGGATGGAGCTGGGATGGGGCTGGGACACAGCAGGAATGGAGCTGGGACACAGCAGGGATGGAGCAGGGATGGAGCTGGGATGGAGCATGGATGGAGCCAGGAATCCCCTTGGAGGGAGCTCTCAGGGATGCTGTGCAGAAGTAGCACCATCTTTCTCCATGGCTTTCTCCCACCCTTTGGAAGGATTTTCCATCTCCTCAGCACTAAGTGCTCCTCAGTGGCTCCCAGCCCAGTCTCTGGCACCGTGAAGGATGGAAACCGGGGCCCAGACCTGCTGTGGGCTCCAACACCACCGAGGCTGGAGGATGAGCAAGGTGAAGCTGCAGTTTCTTCTATAAAGGTCAGGTGGCAGCAGGTGACACCCACAGGGGATCTCCACACCTGGCAGGAGGCTGTCCTGCACTTCAGAAATAGATATTTATGCTCTAAACCCAACGTGGAGCAGGAATTGGGATCAGAAGGAGGCTGAGAGGGAGTTTAAAGCAGGGAGGGACCCGGAGCCACGTGCAGGCTCTCATCTGTATTTATGTGCAGCCGTTCCCTCTGATCTCCCTGAGATAGAACAAATCGATCCCTGTGGTTTAGGGAATGCCATACCCAAACTGCAGACACAAATTTAAGTCTTTTCAATCTCCCATCCCCGTCCCTCAGCTCGGGGAGGTGCAGGGAGTCTCGCTGACTCCATAAAGTTCCAGGAGCTGATGTGCCCTCATCAGTCTCAATGGCAGCAATGAGCCTGCAGGACCTTGGATTTATTCCCATTTTTTTGGCAAGCATTGAAACTTTGTGCATCAAACAAGAGGCAATCCTGCCTCAGCACAATGGGGAGCACGGTGCCCTGGGTGTCCTGGGACAGGCTGTTTGGGAGATGAGCAGGGAAAGAGTCAATCCTTCACAAATTCACCCAGCTGGGCATTAGCTTTGCATTAAAACCTCCCATCCCTGGCTTAATGCAGCTTAATGACTTGTTTCCCCTCCTAATTGCTGCTTGGCTACCAGCAGCTCCTTCCATCAGGTTATTCTGCAGGATGCCTGGGTGTTTTCCTGCCAGGCTACAATTAATTCACAAACCACTGGAGTGCAGGAACAGTTTAAGTGGTCTCCCCACATCGCATTACCTTGCGCTTCCCTTTGCTGAATAATGGCTCCCAGCCCATCTCCCAGGGATCCTGCCTTCCCAGGCTGGTTTCTCTCCAGCCCCTTTCCACTTCAATAATGTAAATATTTAGATCGGGGCAGAAAGTGCTGTTGTCACAAAGCTTCTTTTCCTTCTTGCGTGGAAGATGTTGAGCAATCACCATTTCCCTGCTTCTTCCAGGCTGTTGTGAGGAATCCAAGTATTGGTGGATGGGTCCCAAAGGCTGATGACCATACAGGATTCTGTAGGTTGTGATCCCAAGGGGAATTCAGCTTTGTAAGGTAAGTTTGAGGCCCAAAATGGGGAGTTTGGGGCACTGCTGGACAGCCTTGCTCAGAGCAACTGAGGCCCAGGCCCTTCCCAGGATCATTCCATCACAGAAGGTTTGGGTGGGAAGGGGACACCTTCCAAAGACCAGGGCTCCATCCAACCTGGCCTTGGACACTTCCAGGGATCCAGGGGCAGCCACAGCTGCTCTGGGCACCCTGTGCCATGGCCTCCCCACCCTCCCAGGGAACAATTCCTTCCCAATATCCCATCTAACCCTGCCCTCTGGCAGTGGGAAGCCATTCCCTGTGTCCTGTCCCTCCATCCCTCATCACAAGTCCTTTTCCAGCTCCCAGTGAGTCTTCCCTAACAACTGAAGTCCCACAAACCCCAAGCCCTCTTGTGCCCACTGTAAGTTTTCCAGGCTGCTCAAATCAAGGGTTTCTTTAGAAATAATTGTTGCTAAAATTGTGGTGTTGCTGCTGTCCTTGATTTGCTGCTCTGTGTGACACTTCAGCCTCAGCTCTGATGTCTCTGCAGCGCTGAGAACTCCCCGTGGAATTAAATACAGCCTTGTGGTCCTCAGGCATCCCTCAGTCATGGAACTGGAGAATATCTGGAGCTGGAAGGGACCCACAAGGATCATCAAGTCCAATGGCCCACGATGGCATCAAGTAATGCATCCATGCTCAGCACACCTGGAGAGGAGGTGTGTGGACCCACACCTGGGATTTGGGGGATGCAGCTCTCAGTCATGGGTCAGGCCCCTGCTCAGCAGAGAATCATGGAACTCCAGAATGGGTTGGGTTAGAAGGGACCTTAAAGCTCATCCAGTTCCCCCCCCTGCCATGGGCAGGGACACCTCCCACTATCCCAGGCTGCTCCAAGCCCCATCCAGCCTGGCCTTGGACACTTCCAGGGATGGGGCAGCCACAGCTTCTCTGGGCACCCTGTGCCAGGGCCTCCCCACCCTCACAGTAACATCTCCTGGGGAATGGTGATAACCAAGACATGGGGCTGGAAAATCAAATAAACCCAAAGCCTGGAGCTTCAGCAGAGTCCCCAAATTGTGGCCAGCATGGGGTGAAGTTGGCAGCACCATCAGTGCTGTGCCAAGGCCACTTCAGCCCTGCAGAAGCAGAAAGCAGCAAAGCACTGGAAGAGAGCTGCACCGTGCCTGGATCCCCCACTCTGCTGAGCTCTCTCCATCCTGATCCCAAAGGCACTCAGTGATCAGTGCTGGTTTAGGGCCCTTCCTCTGTGCTCCTAAACGTTTTCAGTGCTGATTTGCCAGCGGGGCAGGAGTGGGACCTGACTCACTCCCAGCCCCTGGGAGCACCGAGCACAAAGGCAGCGGCCCCAGGAGCGGCTGCCAGAGCGGCTGCAAGCTCTGACTAATCAAAGCAACATTGATTACACGAGTTTTGCAAAGGTTTCTTAGCAGGGATGATGCAGGGAGGCTTTCAAAGGGGCCAGGCTGTCAGGAACTGGATGGGGGATGTGATATTGAGGCCAGAGATCCTGCAATATTTTCCTAGATTAGAGATTAACGCACTTCTAATTAATTTTGATGCTGTGTAATACGATAAAGTTGTGTCTTTTTTGTGATGCTGGGCTAGCTCATAATCCAATCTTTAATTATTATCTCTTGCTTCTAAAATAAAGAAAAAGGCTATTACGCTATAATGCCAGCCAGGCAGCGGCCGTCGGGAAGCCGAGGGCTTTATACATTGATGGAGGCTGTAAATTTAAAGTCTTTCTTTCCATTTAATGAGCTGGATTGTCTGAAGGATCTGACTGGCAAGAGGTTTGAAACTATAAAACCTCCCGGAGGCTGAGCACAGCCTCCCGACCTGGATATCTGGGGAGCGGGATGGGGATGGGGAGAGGTGCTGGCTGTGCCCTCGTTGAGCTCTGCCAGTAAAGGCAGGGCTGAGAAAGAGCCACGGAAAATAATTCAAGGGCTGGCAAAAAAAAATGCTTTATTAAAAAGGAGACAGAGAGGTGACTTGATTACCATGTCTAAGTAGCTTCACAGGGAGAAAATACCAGATACTAAAGAGCTCTTTAAGCCCTCAGAGAAAGGCAGAATGGGAACAAATAGTTTAAAGGCAGCCACAGAGCAAAGTTAAGTGAGAAACTGCAATTTTTTCCAAAATGTTGAGGCTGAGAAAGCATCAGGGGAGGAGGGTTCTCCGAGGCTCTTGACACCTGTGGAACAAGAAGGGATGTCTCTCGAGAGGACACGTGCCCTCACCCAGCTTCCCGAGAGCTGCAGGGTGTAGATCCCACTGGGGTTCGGGGTGCAGGAGCTCACTTTTGAAAAATCAGCCTGAGGACCCCGAAAGCATCGCTCAGCCTCTTCCCAAAATGGTGCAAGCAGAGCTTTCTCCATGCAGGCAATCTCCACGATGGAGAGATATTTGTCTTCATTTACCACCAAAGGCATCAGCAATCCTTTCACTTTGTTTTCTCCCTGCGAACAAACAAACAAACCAACCAACAAAAAGCCTTTGCTCCTCAGGAAACTTTTTAACAGTCATGAGGTGTCCAAGGGCCGCCTCAGATGGTGCCTGAGCTGTCTCTCGCTCCCTTTCAACGCTCGGTCTTCTGGGTATGGATTTGTTTGCTTTTGTGTTGCTCTCAAATAAAGTTGTAGCTTTGTTCTTGCCTTTCCAAACGCCCTTAGTATTCCTGGGGAAAAGCCTGGAAATAAAGCTGCCAGCTCCCGCCAGCCTGACGGGAGCGGACACTGATCAGACACGCGATTCCCCAGCAGTTTTATTTACCAACACCAGGCCCTTATCTCCAGCTCTGCCCAGCTCTGGAGAAGCTCCCCTTGGCCCTGCTGTTCCCCCTCCCGGTCAGAGCCGTGATTTGTGTAACCGGCTCTGCCCTAATCTCTCGCCTTGATCAGCGCTTCATCCCACTTAGCTCCCACCCCGCTGAATTTCTGACTTGATAAATTGGATGGGGATTTCGGCAGGATCTCAGGGCCTTCCAGGCTGCTCGTTGCTCGGCTGAACTTTGTCAAACACAAACCGACGCGTGATTGTCAAGGGAGGCTTGGATCCGGCGAGTCAGAGGGAGCTGGAAAGGCAGAACATGGCTCCAGTCCCAGGTTGCGTGCCAGGGTGTGGGATGGGGAGGCATCAGGCCTCCTTAAACAGGAAAAAGAGACTTCTTTGACCTTCAGTTCTGCACTCACATCTCTGCTGGAGCTGTTTTGGACGCCAGGCTTGATGGAGCGCGGGGCTGATCCGATAGCGCTGCTCGGATGCGCTGAGTTATGGATGCGCTGCTAATGGCACAGCCTCGCCTCCTGGGAAAAGGGCTCCAGCTAAATTCCAATCTTTATCTCGTCCACATAGCCTGCACATACTTATGTGCATCTGTTATATCTAAATATTTATTTGTGGCACACCAGCAGAGGTCCTTTACCTCTCTATTTACTCTGCTTTGAAGTATTGATCTATAATTACCTGTGAGTACCTTGCCTGTAAACATTTCCCTGCAGATGTACTTATAAATATCACTTACCTAAACACCCCCCTGCATTTTCACCTGTAAATATCCCTTGCCAGGAAAGGGCCATGGAAAACTTCTTAAATCAGCGGGAGGAGGAGACTCTCCAGAACATTTTGTGCAGGTGGAGCAGAGCCTGGCTGGGCACAGGGTGCTGGGGCTGCTGGGGAAAGTCTGAGACCATTTTGTGGTTTCCATCTGTCCCCTCAAGAGGCAAAAGCTGATGTTCATTTTTTTCTTCCTGTGGCTGAACTTAAGCTTCACTCCTGTCATTTGGGAGGTCATCAGGAGTAATTAGGAAGTCCAGCAATATTCCAGACTTATTGATATTGGTATTGATATAGAGCAGCTTTCAGCCTCTGAAACATCAGGGGCTTTGGGGACCAGATGTTTGTGAATGTCTATTAAAGTCATCTGCTCCAAACCGAGCACAAGCATCAGGAAGCTGAGCATGCTCAAGAGCTCCAGATGTTCCAGATGCTGGAACAGATGTTGGCAGAATTTCTCCTATGGTGTCACAAAGGTCACAATCTCTACCAGTGAATCCTCCTCAGATATGGGGATAATTTAAATGATAATGCCTCAAAAACAGGTTCCTGAGGGGACAAAGCATCTTGGATGTGTTATGGATAGAAATTTCTGGTTAAGAGCACCAGATAAAGCCCCAAAAGACACCAGGCACTGGGTCATCCTTAATTTTGGAGCCCTGGAGGATGCATGGAAGCTCTAACTCCAGGTTTCACCTGAAGAGGTGCAGCCCCACGAGCAAAGTTACTAATAAAAAAATGTTTTTTCATTCATCACTTTCCATCACCAGACGAAAATCTGGGAGTCTCTTCCCAAGTGCCAGATGCTTGGAGGGAGATGTGAGACACTGGATGACCTTGAGGAAGGACACTGGAGGGTGCTGAGTGAGACCAGCCACGGCTCATCTGTCACCTCCTTGCTCCAGCATCTGATGTGCTTTGAAAGTAAAATTTGGATTTTGCCCTTTGGAAAGATATCTGGCACTGGACACTAAGAATATTTGGAAAGGGGGAATATTGTCTTCATCCGTGTTGGCTTCATTCCTGATGCTTCCAGCTCTGCCCAAGGCCAGGGGAGATTTGCCTTAAGAGCAGCTCTGAGGGCACAAAGGAACCTTCACCAGGGTCCTGATGCCCACCCTCAGGAGGGAATCTGGCCTCTCCCTGAGGGAATTGGAGCAAAAATCCTGAATGGAGTCAGTCTGGAGGCCCAGAGCTGTAATCCAGGTTTACCCCATGCTGACACGCGACTGCCCAGCTGTGATCCCTGTTCTCTGGGAATCCACACCCAGTATATTATGGACAAACAAATTTTACTTTAACCAAACCTTCTGCTTGGAAAGAGCTTGGAGATGTATCCGACAGAAGGGGCTTTTCTCCAGAAATATGGGGTGCATCCCTCCTGCAACGCCGGGACTGAACCGGACACCTTCGCCTCAGCCCTTGGATCGCTCCATGCCTTGATGCTCTGCTTTTCTGAACTGCAAAAAAAAAAAAAAGGAAAAAAAAAGAGAAAAAATTTCAAAAGTGTGAGTTTCCATGGAGACAAGAGTTCTGTTCTAAAATCTGAGGGCAGGCAAGCTCTGGATTTGGTGTTTTGATGCAGATGCTTGGGTTTAACTTTAGGGGAAGAGGTTGGCTCAGACTGGAGCTATTTGGAGGGGCTGTTTTTCAGTGTGGGGGGTGTTTTGTAGGATCTGGGGGGATTCCATTGAAAAGGGGAAAGAAAACCCTCTTCAGTACTTTAGGGAAAACCCCACGAACAGTGGAAAAGGTGGAATCATCTGGGGCACATCCAGACCCTCAAGGTGTCCGTAATGGAAGATCCAACCTCCACCTGATGCCAGCAGGGAGAAGATGTGTCCTCTCCTGGTCCTGAAGCACTGGAGAAAACACGGATGACTTGGCACAGGTGGGAGCTCCGGGATGGAGGCAGAGGGGAAGGAAAAGCACCTTGGGCTGCAGTGTGCCTTTGCTTCCCACTCATCTGCTCTCCAGGCAGGAATTTCACAGGCTCTGTAATGATGTGTTGGGTTCTTCACTCTGGCTCGTGAGCTCTTGATACTTTGGGACTTAATTGATTGGCTTTTCATGGGTTTGATTGCAGCAGCTCGGAGGAATCGGGGAGCGAGCATCAGAAGGTGACAGGAAGCGTTAGCACTTCGTTTGGAGAGCCCGGCTAATGATTTGTGTGCATGCAAAAAACGGGAATTAATTCTCCGGGAAGAAATCCCACTTTGAGGGAAGTGAAACACCAAACGTGCTAATGACCTGCCAAAGCAGGTGCTGAGGAGCTGCTGCCCCAGGCTTGACCCCTCGCAGAATTCCGAGCAGAGGTGGTTTGGAGACACAGTGCCAAACCGTGGGTTGGGATGCCACCCCTGGAAACTCCTTCCAAAACATCTCCATGGGGCTTCCTGTGGCTTCCCAAGGTTCAGGAAGAGCAGGCAGGTTGCCACCGAAAATCAGTGAGGGAGTGATACTCCAGCAGAGCCGTGGATGGCTTCATTAATTAATGATTTCTTTAAAAGATAATTTTATATTGAATAGGGAGATAGTGAAGAGAGAAGGTGGAGGGTGTTTGCAGCAGAACTCGGTGGAGAAAGCCCTTCCTGGTTCATCAGTCATAGAACAGAATAATGGAATAATTTAGGTTGAAAAAGCCCTCAAAAATCATCAAGTCCAGCCATTCCCAACACTGCCAAGGCCACCACTAACCCATGTCCCCAAGTGCCACGTCCACATGGCTTTTAAATCCCTCCAGGGCTGGTGACTCCCCCACTGCCCTGGGCAGTTTCAATTCTTTCCATGAAGAAATTTTCCTTAATATCCAACCTAAACCTCCCCTGGTGCAACTTGAGACTCTTTCCTCTTGTCCTGTCCCTGTTCCCTGGGAGCAGAGCCCGACCCACCCCGGCTGCCCCCTCCTGTCAGGGAGCTGTGGAGAGCCAGAAGAAGAGGTGGGCATCAGGGCATGGATGAGGGCGGGAAGAGGGATGAGCACTGTGCCTCTGTACATCCTCAGTGTGCAACAACCCCCTGGGAGAACCTGGCACGGAAATGTCCAGCCCCTGGGGCTCTGAGTCCCTGGGAGTGTCCAAGGCCAGGCTGGAAGGGACTCAGGGACACCTGGGATAGTGGAAGGTGTCCCTGCTGTGGCAGGGGGTGGGACTGGGTGATCCCTTCCAACCCAAACCAGTCTGAGATTCTGGAATTCTCTGAGGCTGTCCCTTTTTCCTCAGCACCTTTGTAGCTTCCTGCTGGAAATCCAGGAGTCCTCAAAGCCATCCCTGATGCAGAACTGGCTCCTGCAAAAGGCAGCTTTGAACCCCTGCTTTTATTCAGAGATCCCACCCCTCCATGGGGAAAAGTTCTCCCAGGAGGATTTACTTCTGGATTTACTCCTGGCGCCAGTCCTGAGGGCAGACCGGAGAAAGGCAGCTCTCCTGAACCCTCCCTTCAGTGGGAATATGAATGTTTTGTTTCAATAACATTTAACAGCAATTGCCTGGGTGACCTCTGCCCTGCTGTGATTAAATATTAATATTCTTCTAGTCTGGGCTCCTGCTCTGCTTTTCCTCCTCTGGTTTCTAAATGAAGCTGCCTGGCCTTGGCCTTTCTTTGGAGCACGGGGATGGAGTACGGATGAGGCAGTGCTGGATCCAACCACTCCAACCAAAGCCCCGAGCTTTGCTCTGAGCTTTACAGGGAAAAGAAAAAAGAGCTGGACTATTAAGTTGCTGAACTCAGGGGAATTTAATACCACTCAGCCACCAGCAAAGCGATTAAATGCCGGCTCCTAATTCCGTAAGTGCGTCGCTGATGGCTTCCCCGGCTGCCGGTGGCACAACGGGACTAATCTGGGAAGGGGCCGCACGTTGTCACACCCGCCCGGCAGGAGCAGGGATGCGGCTGGAATGAGCTGCTGGCGTTTCTGCAGCGGGGATGGAGGGGATGGGGGACGAGGGCGCCAGGCTGGTGGCTGGTTTGCTGCGGGGTTGGGGGTCTGGTTGGCTTTGGGGTATCTGATGCAGGGAGAGGGGGTGTGGGGCTGGATGTAGGATGCTCCCAGGGAAGGAGGAGGAGGAGGAGGAAGGGAGAGGGAGGGGTGAGTCTGGCTGAAGCAGGGCTGCGTTCCTGCTCCTTTTCTGCTGGGTGGCTTCAGGTTTCAGCTTTTGACTCAAAATAAGCTCCATTTTGCTTTAAAATTTCACCTATAAGATGTACAGATAAGAGATTCCGCTTCAGTCGTACTTTTTGCTCCAGAGAGCTCAATGCTCTTGTTGCATTGCCCTCTTTTCTAAGATTTTTTTTTTTCCTTTTGAGAAAACTCTGAGTGTGTTGGATTTGGGAATACCTCAGGGGTTTGCTTGCTCCTTTCAATCCCTGGGCTCAGAGAGCACCAGGAGCCAGCCCCCGAAACGGAGCCGAGGATGCTCCACAGCCGGCACAGCGTCCCTCGTTCCCTCTGTGCCGGCGCCGCCTCCCCGCTGCTCCCTCTCCGTGCCTCCACAGCAGATGATTTGCCCGACCTTTAGATGGGAGATGTTCAAAACCCAGCCAGGCTGATCGGGAATTTAATGCTGATTGAGGAGGTAATGTGGCTGTTCCCGACGCGCCCCGGTGGGCTGGGGGCACTTCCACGCTCCCGCCGGCAGAGCTTCCAAATGGACTCCACTGCCACGTCCCTGTTCAATCCAAGGGGATCATTTATTTCAGTTTCGAGGATCAAAGCGTGTGAACACCGGTGTCTGACTGCTGCAGAGGCTGAAAACCTGAGCTGTTCAGCAGCTGTGCTTTGGCTGAGGGGCTCCAGCCCAGAGGAGCCTGAATCCAAGGGATGGGAAAAGCATCTCTGTGCTGCTCTGGGTTCCATATCCCATATTCGGGTACCACATCCCATATTCTTCCAGCTTCCAGCATCCCTGCATCTCTGCTTTACAGAGGGTAACCACATCTAATGGTGGGGTGAGAGCAAGACGTGCAATTCCGTGGGGGAAAAGAGGGAATGCCGAGAAATTTCCTCATGGAAAGCCATGGCTGGGTCACCAGGAGGCCGATAATCCTTTTAAACTGGCTCAGGGCACTTCATAAAAGAAGTCCCGAGCTGAAAAGGTTCAAGTGTGTTTGGTATAAAAGGGTTTGGGTTCAACAGCCTTTGAAAGTAGGTATGAAAGTCTCGGCTCCTCCCAGCCCTGCCTTGCAGGAGGAGGTGGCCATTCCCTGGAGATCTGCTCCTTTTCCAACTCTTTGGCAGCAGCCACATCATTCTAGCTCCAAAAAATAACGAAGTTGGGGAAGAAAAAGGACAACAAAATATATCCCACTGTAAACAAACATGTCAATTAGTGTAATCAGCTCTAATGAGGAAAGGGAAGCCAAATTCCACACTTTGAGTGGCTGTTTGGGCCGGCTCATCACAGGCAAGCCCAGCCCCTCCACCCCACGTGTGCTGGGGGCAGTTGGGGTGTGATGGCCACACCTTCCCTGCTGCATTTGGGATCAGCGCTGTGCCACTTTTCCTCCAGCCCCTGTTTTTTGGGAAGAGGATGGAGGGTGCATCCCTGCCCCGCGGCGCTCAGCCACAAACAAAAGGCGATGATTTATAATTTGCTGTTATTGTGCTGCTCCTCCGTCTTCCCGAGCCAGCCCTGCCAGTTGGGCCTTGGGACCGGCACAAGGAATTGCCTCGCCTTCCATTTGCCCAATAAATAACAATAATAATAATTGACATAATGGCAATAATAAAACCCATCCATCTCCCCCGCCGCCCTCCCCAGCGCGGCGAGGGGAGCCCAACTTTCGGCATCGTTTATTTAGTGGGTGGATTGGGGTTGGTTGACTTTAACACGAGCTGTCACCAAACAAATCTCCCTGCGGCACAGCGGGTATTAAAACCATCTTTCACGGATTCAAATCTTCCAAGAGGGGCCATCAGAGAAATGAGGACCAGGACTGGAGGCTCGGTGTTATTTTTCCCCCCTCCTGTGAGATGCTAAGGACTAAATAGCCTCATTTAGTCCCCAAACCCCACCCAGGGATGTCAGGGCTGTGCCAAGCCTGGGATCAGAGGGGTTGGATGCTACAGCCGCCTCCCCAGGAAAAAATTCCATCAAAATTAACAGGTGTCCTTTGCACCTCCCCAGATTTAATGATTTTCCCTTTATTAGTGGTGCTGAGTCAGTTATTATGGGCTGGGCCTCTGGGATAAGGGGAGAAGGGGGAAAAGAGGGATATCCTGGCAAAATGGTGTGAAACACAGTAAAACCTTCCAGCAGGACTTGGAGGGGGTCCTGGCTGTGTGGACCCCACTGGGAGGAAGGAAAAGTGGGATAAATGAGGAGGACAAGCCACTGTCCCAAAGGCTGGAATGTGCTGGCTGTTTCTCATCCACTGCCTGATCCTGGGTGCATCCCTGCACCCTTTGGAACCCCCAAGTCTCATGGATGGAGGTCTGGACGTGGCAAGGACTGGTCTGTGTCACACAGCTGGGGGCTGAAGGCAGCTCCACGAGGGAAATGCTGCATCCCAAATCTCTGCCCAGCCAAGAGCCCCTTCCAGTGGTTATTTTGGTAGGGCTTACATTATCCAGAGGCATTGCCATCCTAAAGAGCATCCCGAGGCCTTCCAGAGTCCAGACACCTGGAAATCAGCTTCCCTGCAAGCACTGAGCTTGGAAACAAAACAAAAGGAAAGTTCCTGATGATTGCAGAGGGTGTGGAGTGGATGATCTTTGGAAGTTCCTTCCAACCCAGTCCAACCCAACCCAACATACTCCATTCCATTCCATTCCATTCCATTCCATTCCATTCCATTCCATTCCATTCTGTATCTCCTTTCTTAAAATAAAAAAATCACACCAGAAATGCTGGCCCTCCCGACTCCACCGCTGAAAATTTGATTTTCCTCTTTTTTTTTTTTTAATTTTAATTTTTTTATTTCCCTTCCTTTTCCTTCCCCCTGGAGAAATAGTTAGAGGGACAGCTGCTGGCTCTGCTGCTCCTGCAAGCAGCCAGGGAGTTGCCACACAGCTCCTTTGATGGCCCAGCAACACAGAGAGAGAATAAACCCAACGTGGAGCAGCAGCTCCAGCTTCCCAGATGGCTCTGTGCTCCCCAGCAGAGCCTGGGTGATGTTTCTCCACAGATCCAGCTGCCTGGAGAAGAGAGGGACAGAGGCATCATCGGAGCTTTTCTATTACAGAAGGTGAATGTATGGATTATACACCAGGTCCCTGCATGGTCCCCATGGGGACAGGAGGGTGACGGGTGTTTGGAGGAGGAGGATGCCGAGCTCTGGAGCAGGGATGAGATCCCGTGCAGCCCGTGAGGGACACGCATGTCAGGTCATTTGGGATCCTGGGGGGACTTTGCTGTGAGCAGAGCTTAATCAGAGCCTGGCAAACTGTTTTCCTGAGGGTTGGTGGGACAAGTGGCAGCAAAAAGGGCCAGAACGGAGTCGTTTCAAAGAGAGTGGGCAAAACGTAATCATATCCAGGGAGGACTAATCCCGGATTATCATCAGGGGTTGGAAGGGATAAACCATATCTAAGCACACAGCTTTCATCCCACGGGGCTGTCAGAGCAATCGCAGCTGCTCTGGGGCGCAGGGACCGGAGTGAGAGGGAGGGGGACACCTCTGCCAAGGGCATGGGGGGAGCTGGGCTGCAGCTGGAAACCCTCACTGGGGGGACACCTTTGTGTGGGTCCTGGGCTGGGCCATCGCTGTGTCCTTGGTGCCTCCTGGGTGTCCCTGTGGCAGGCGGATCCATCCCGCTCTCATGGCCGGCGCCGTGACCGCTGCCTGGAGGATGTGGCTGCTCTCCTCCTTATCTTTTTGGCTTCTCTCCTCAAGTACAAATTGACCTCTCAGAATTTTCTCCTTTAATGCCCTTGTTCTCAAATGTTAATAACTGGTCAGTGACAGGCTGATTAAGCCTTCCTTCCTCCCTTATTTAGATTGGTGTCACTGCAGCAGCTCGAACGGGGCCGTAAAGAACATTAACACCCGCTCAGCACTGACAGGGCAAACTATTCCCTGGGAATTGATAAGGGCTTTTTCTGGAAATGAATTTGGCGCTGGCAAAACAAACGGATGCCTTGAGCTCCATCCATCTCCCTTCCTTTAATAACTTTCATTTGTTTGGCGCTATCTCCAGCACCAATTAATGTAACGAATGCCTTTTGTCCCAGCAGGGGCTTTTGCAGGAGCTTCCAGTGGGACAGATCCACTTCCCTCCTCTTCCCTCCCCTTCAGCTCTCGGCTTGGGGTGAGGTTTTCTCCGCATGAGCAGGGGATGAGTGGCCCAAAATAACATCCTTTTCTCATGGCATCATGCCTGGATCCATATCTATATCCATACCTGTATCTATATATCTATACCTTGGTCTAGGTCTATATCTATATCTGTATCTTTCTTTATCTTATCTTTATCTATACTTGTATCTGTATCATCTATATTTGTATCTTCGTCTGCATCTGTAGCTGTTTTCATGCCATTCATATCCATATCCATATCCATATCCATATCCATATAATTTGTATCCATATCCATCTGACCTGTATCTATATCCATAGAATCTGCACCTGTAGCTACACCTATATCTGTGTATATATCCATATGCATGAAATCTGTCTATATCCATATCCTTAGCATGCACATCCACATCCATGTCCATGTCCATGTCCATGTCCATGACCATTTCAACTCTATCAATATCCATATCCATATCCATATCCATATCAATATCAATATCAATATCAATATCCATATTTTGTTGTCATNCATATCCATATCAATATCAATATCAATATCAATATCCATATTTTGTTGTCATCTATATCCATATAAACTGTATTTGTATCTGTATCTACATCTGTTGCTGCATCCATGTCATTCCCGTCCATACCCATATGATTGATAACCATGTCCTTATTACTTTTATCCATATAACCTGTATCTATATCCATGTAATCCATATCTATAGCTGAACCTATACCTGTATCTGTCTGTGTAGCCATATCCATACCATCCATATCCCTAAAATCTGTCTGTACCTATATTCTTAGCATGTGTATCCATGCCCATGTCCATATCTGTATCCATGTCCATGTCCACATCCGTATCCATACCCACCGTATCCATCATCTTCCCTGGGATAGCATCTCTGTCTGTATCTGAGAGGAGGGAAGGGATTCCCATGGAAGGATGAAGCCACCACCCATGGAAGGACCTGGATCCCTCCCAGGGATGGGGCAGCCACATCTTCCCTGGGCACCCTGTGCCAGGGCCTCTCCACCCTCACAGGGAAGAATTCTTTCCCAATATCCCATCTAAACCTGTTGGAAGCCATTCCCCCTTGTCCTGTTACTCCAGGCCCTTGGAATATAAACCTGGAGCTCCAATGGGACAGCACTGGGGCCCCAGTTCCTGTCCTGCACCCCAGTTTTGTCACATCAAGGGAATTTAAACACTCCATGGGTGGGAGCGTTGCGAAGGGAAGAGGCTGGAGGAGGGATGAAGCTGCAGGATCAGCACACAGAGCATCCCTCTGATATCTGAGCATCCCAAAATCCCCCGGCACCCCAACCCCTCAGAGGACACAGCCTGAGCCTTCCCAAGCCCAGGATTTGGAACATGAAGCCGGTGATTTAATTACCAGCAGAGAGAAGAAAAGAGAGGATTTTTTTACAGCTGGGTAAGTGCTGCATGGGGCAAGTCAAGAGTTCCTCCTTTTATAGACCTTATCCCACTGTTGAGATATAATCTCTTCCCTGTGTCCCTGTAAATACTCTCCTACAACTTCAGAGTGGCCGTGCCCCGACCCTGGGGCTGCCAAATCCTCCTCCTGGCAGCCTGGGGCGAGATCCAGGCGATACCTGAGAGGGTTATTCCTGTTAAAGGAGCTGCAACTCCACTGCAGTGTGTAAAACACGCCTGGCCCTCGCCAGGCAAGGCAGAAAACCGGCAAGAATGAGGAAGTGCAAATAGGAGAGGATCAAGGCAGTGCCACGGCGGCTGGGAAAAAGGAGCTATATAAATGTGAACATGGTTTTTCAAGAGTGAGAAAGAATCAGCCCGAGGCTCGGTCAGCTGTCGCCAGGCTGCGATAAGGGTGGGGGAGTTGAAATCCCATTTAGCCACAATCCTCGGGGAAGTGCCGCAGTGGGGAAGGCGGTGGGAGGCAGCACGGATCCAGCTGGTGGAAGTACCTCTTCCAGAGCGGGGATCAAACCTCTCCACGAGCAACCCTGGTTCTCCAGCAAGAAGAAATTGGGTGCTTGATCTCCCTCCACCGCTTCTGAACCACTTTTTTTTTGTGGTGAAAGGACTTCTCTAAGCCTTTGCCGAGGCTTTGGCGCTCAGTCACGCAGAGAAACAAATGTGAAATCGGGGGCCAGCGCATCCAACTCCCTCCCTGGCGCTTCATTAAATGGGTATAAAATAAATTCCAGCTTCCCATTCGCTTTCTCTGGAGCTGGGGCTGCTTTTTTGGAGCAGTGAGAAGGTGGAGGCTGCAAGCCCAAGCAGCTCTGGCTGCTCTGCCAAGCAAAGCACTGGGGAAATGGGACAAACACAGCAGAAAAAGCCCATCTTGCAAATAAAGCCTGGAAGATTCACTTGAAAATGAAGAAAAATTCATTTTCTGGTGCAACTGAATAATTAAAGGGGGCTTTCAAGGGTGCAACAAAGTTTGGGTTGGAAGGGACCATCCCATCCTCAGCCTGTGGAACAACATCTGATTTCTCCAGGCAGGGATATTTTGAGCCAAAAAATCCTAGAATGAGGTGCAAGTGCAGTTTGGAGCCCCCAGCTTTGTCTGTCTCTACGAGGAGTCCAATTGCAGAGACAGGGACTCGGTACAGATGCAGCTGGGGCTGCTCTGATCCCTGGGGTCCTTCATCCACGACATTCCGGCTGGGCTGGGTAGAGGGGGCAAAGCTTTTATGATAATAAGTGGGCAAGAGGTGCTAAATCTCAAAAAACCCCAAAAATGTCACTGAGGACAGATTTTGACTCCTGGATGCCCTGAGCAGGGCATCAAATGGGGCATCCAGGCCATATCCAGCCAGGGAATCGTAGGAATTTATTCTACAAGTTTTGCAAGCCATTAAAAAATGGGGTTTTGCACAATATGGTTTTTTTCCAGGGTTAGGAGTGACCTAAAGAGCTGCCATCCTGCTCCATCCCTACTGGCCCTGCTCCCTGTGCTCCATGTCTGTTTTGTGCTGGTCACCACTGGGATTCCTCAATCCAAGGTCTGGCCGGTGCAGGTGATGAGTGTAAGGTCTGCTGAGACCCAGAGCTCAAATACCTAGAAATAAAGAGTAAATAACAAATATGAGAGACATCCAGATCTTTCCAGCTCAGCTCTAAGTGGAAGAAACCTTTCCTACACATTCTTTTTTTTTTTTCCTGCAGAGATTGTTGATTTTTTTCCAACACCTTGTGGTCCCAATAACTCAGAGCAGGTAGCAGGGGCTGAGATCGGGATTTGATTACTGATCTGATTTAGGCTGTCAAGCTGGGTGTCTCTCTGCAGAGATTGCAAGTGTTTCATGGGCAATTTGCAATGAAAGAGAGAAGCTTAAGGAATGATTTATTCCATAACAATGGCAATGATAATAATGGAAGGGCTGGATGTGGGCAGCATCCAGCACACGGGGAGTCACTTCCACGGGCTCTGGAAGCTGCTGTTACACAAGTGATAGCGACAGATATCATTCCAATGGGAGGAATCTGAATTTCAGATTCCTCTGGCACATTCTCCTTGGTGTAAAGGGAGGATGAGGACGCCGGATCTCTCCTGTGATGATTGAAGTTGGTTGTTAGGGTGATTTCTATTGGGAAATTAGAGTGAGATCCATGGCAACCCCTGCCAAGTCCCTTAACTTATCCCTGCGTGGTCCCTGTGGTGGGGAAGACCCCGTCTCACCCTGCAGGGATCCTGCTGGAGGCTCCAGTGACGTGGGAATGGTGAGGAGACAGTAAATAGGTTGTATATCAAAGCACAGGCATTTCCTGTCCGTGCTTCCCTCCTGGGAATGGGCTGCAATCAGCTGCTGGGAGTTGTGGCGCCAAAAGGAATCTTGTCCTTTCCACACCTGTGCATTATCCGGGATTTTATTCTGGGGAGGATGTGCCTCACCTGAGAAGTCCTTAAGACGCCACAGCCAAGCTCTTCTCTGATGAAGTGCCAAGAAAAGCTCCTGAGAGGGTTCTTTGACGTCGCTGGAGAGGCGATGAATCAGCAAAAGCAACTTATCCCTTTCCATCCCATCACATCCCATGGCTCCATCAGGAGTGGCGATGGGGGATCCAGGCTGCCTTGGGAGCAGGGATGGTGGGTACAGGCTGCCTGGGTATCCCAGCTCCAGATCAGGGGCTGGAGTCACCGAGGGGCTGTGGCAGTGCTGGGACATGGGGCAGGGGCTCCCTGTGGAAGGAAGTGTCCTCAATGCCCTCAATCAGTAGGGTTGGAGTGACCTTACCAAGGATTTCTGAAGATCCTCGATAGCCTTGTGTCCTGGGTTACAGTGTAAGA
>VZTH01016144.1:0-18117 GCA_013397815.1 Aleadryas rufinucha
TGACCATGGGGTGGTTTAGATGGCTGCACTGCGAGTGGTGGCCGTGTCTCTGTGGGTACCACACGGAGACAGAAGTGCAGAAACAGAGTAGGAAGAACAAAATCCCCGTTACTGCTGTGGGACAGTGGAGAGAGCTCTGAGACCCACTGAGGAGAGCTCTGCCTGGAGGGCACAGAGCCTGGGAAGGAGCAGTGCCAGGAGGTGCCAGGGCCAGCAGTGCCCTTGGGCAGAGGGACTGGCATTGCCCAAACCCCGAATTCTGGCAATTTGTTGCTTTCCCTGGATATCCCTGTTGGGCAGCCTGGGTTTGTCCTGTTTGGGCTCCATGGATTGTGCCAGAGGAGCTGCCTCGGTCTCAGGAGCCTTTCAGAGTGACAATGTCACCAAACCCCAACCTTCTTTCCAGACCTTTAAAGCTGTTCCCAGGATGTTTCACGCCACAGATCGGCGCAGAGCTGAGTCATCAAGTTTTTCTCCTGTTCATTAATTAAATAACTCCTGAAAACTCCTCATTAACAAACACATCTTGACTATTTAAAGGTAAAAAAAACCCCCCATCCTCTGTGCACATCTGTTACCCTCTCCAGAATTCCAATTCCTCCTCTGATCCAGAGGCAGGTCCAGAGCTCCTGAAGCAGAACTTGAAAATGTTTGCTGCAAACACACGTCCCTTGTTAAGCAGTATTTACATAAAACATGCTGACACCACTTTGGGGAGATTGAGTAGGATGCTTTCTCAGCTGTTGAAATTTGCACACGAGATGGAAGATGTTTTGATTAGAAGAAGGGTTAGCTGAATATTTTTTTTCCCATTTATTCCCATGTGTCAAAATCAAAGCAGAGTTTCTCCAGGCATTTTGCCCATTTTCTTTTTTTTTTTTTTCCCTGTTCCTCTTGTTCAGTTGTTTGGATTCTTTCCCTCAAGGTTGGGATTTTTTATGTATTTTTTTTCTCGTAGTGGAGGAATGCAGTTATTTAAGGAGCTAAATACATATTAAAATGCCTTTTAGGCAGAAATAAACACTTCTGACTGCGTTCAGCTTCCTGTTTATTTTTGGTAGCATTTGTAAATTCATCCTGGAGTTTATTGGGTAGGCAACGGTGAGCTGGGGACAGGCAGAGGGAAACCAGGGAGATTTTCCCAGTGCTGTCCTCCTGCTGCAGAGCAGCAGTGAAAAAGATCACAGCAATAAAGTTATTTTTTAGTTGTACACGTTCTCCTTCCTTGTGGCTTCTCTAATCTGAGGCCATTCCCGTGATAACATTTCACTACGCGGTTACTCAGTTGATTTTTTTGAGCTGCGTTTCAAAAGCCTCCTGTCAAGGAGGAGAGCTCCAACTTTTCCTAATCGGTGTTGAAATGACTCCTTAAAAGCCTGAAATGGAATCTTATCTCCTCTTTCCCCCCCGCAGTGAGAAGAAAACGTTCCCCTTTTGCCATTCCTTTATTTTTATTTGCTCTGCGAGGGCGCGAGCGCCTCTGGCCACGGAGAAACTGGAGCAAAAGCTTTTTTTAGCAACTGGAGCAGAATTTTCATAATAAACCCGATCTCGTGCCGTTTCCGAGCTCCTCTGGGGAGAAGCGAGGGAATGAAGCCGGAATTAGGGAGGGATGCGAGCAGTGGAACTTCAAGGATCCTCGTTCTGCAAACTCTCCGCGGATCTGCTGCCGCTGCCTGGATTAGAGGACCCCTTAATTTGCTTTTAATTAAAACGGTTTTCATTTATTCCGCGCCTTCTTCGGCGGTCCCGAGGCGCCTCCCGAACTTGTGATGCTGTGTGTGTGAAATGCAAAGTGCGTATTCACGTGGTGCTGAGATTTCACGGGGAAGTTGAGGATGAAGGAAGAGTTTCACCCTCGTTTTTCTTTCTTCTTTCAGCGCCTCAGATCCCAATTACAGGGCAGCTTTTCAAGCACTGCTGTCGTACATGTTTGCTCTCAGTGAGTTGTAGTCCAAAGTGTAAACATTGACCTTCCATAAATAGCTTATCTGGATACTATATTTAAATAGCCAGGGCTTTGTTTTTGCAACCTCATCCAGTTGGAGAGAGGAAAAAAAAAAAAGGAGTCATGGAAATACATTTTTTTCCCCCTTTTATTCCAACAGGAAACGCACCTATTGCAGAAAATTCCCAAAGGAAATGATGGATGAAAATGGAAAGTGCTGCATAGCTTGGAAGTATAGTTAGGTTATGTAAATTTTCTTTTAAATAGCTGATCTTAATACAATGTCAATATTAAAATGTGAGTAAAACCCTTTCCTAAAGAAGACTGTGCTACATTCTACTTGTTTACTTCACGATAATTATTAAGGAGGAGAAGAAATAGGGCTTTTTTTCCTTATTTTAAATGACTCTTGTGGTGGTTTCTTTCTTTTTGGTTATTTGCTGAGGCGTTGAACCCTGGATCAGCACAGAAACCTGAGGAAATCCAGGGAATAATATGGATAATGCAGTTTCAGGGATGAATTTGATGTCCCAGCTGAGGGGGCAGAGACAATCCTGGGACAGAGGAGCAACAGAGAGGGGGAGGCTGGCAGGAGAAAGGAATTTTTCCAGAGCCTTGAAAAGTTGTTACAATGGTTCTTGTTTTGGGAGAAGAATAAATTGTAGTAGAGGAGATGCTGAGATTTTTTTCATGCTCTTGTGGGGTGGGGGTTGGTCTCTTCTCCCAAAGAACAAGAGGAAATGACCTCAAGTTGTGCCAGGGGCGGTTCAGGTTGGATATTTGGGAAAATTCCTTCATGGAAAGGGTTGTCCAGCCCTGGCAGTGCTGGACAGGAGTCCCCATCCCTTCAAAGGGATTTAAAAGCCCTGAGGATGTGACACTTGGGGACACGGGGCAGTGGTGGCCTTGGGGGCCGTGGTTGCACTTGGTGATCTTGGAGGGTTTTTCCAACCTAAACAATTCCGTGATTCTGTGAGTTTGGACGGCTCTGATTTAGGGGTGGCACATTTTGTAAGGCCTCCCCTGCCCCCAGAGGAGGCAGAATTTCCCCATGTGCTTTCAGGCAGTGGTAGAAATTCAGGGACTATGCCATGAGTTTTTAATATCTGGTATTTAAGAGAAAAAACCAGAACAAAGTCCTTCAGAACAACATAAAGATGGTCATTTCCTGATAAAGTTGTGTCTTGAAAAAACGAATCTTCCGCTCTCAGAGAAGAAAACCTGAAGCTTTTGCTTGCTTACAGTGTCCAGAATTTCCCTGTTCGAGTTTGGGGAAGCAAAATGCCCTTTTTGAGGATGTCACACCAGAACTGTGAGCAGCATATTTCCCCATAATACTCTTTTTGTTCCCAGAATGAATGCAGCAGTGTTTGCTCCTGCGGAGGAGCTGCTCACGAAGAGTTCACAGAGGCTGCTCGGATCCTTGGAGGGGGGCACAGGGCTGTGCTCAGCACTTGCAGAGCATGAGATTTTGGGGCTTTTTGGGAATTTAACTTGGAAATCCCGAATCTTTACATGGGCAGGGACACCTTCCACTATCCCAGGTTGCTCCAAGCCCTGTCCAACCTGGCACTGGACACTTCCAGGGATGGGGCAACACTTGAATGTTTCAATTTGAGGCTTTTGAGTTTGTTTGTTTTCCTTCCACCCTTGTTTCCCAAACCTGGTGCCCATCTCTTCCTCTACAATCAAACCCATCTCAGTGTTATTTTCTGCTAAAACTGATCAGTGAAGGTCACTGGACAGGTGGAGGCTGTTTGGGACAACATCAGTGAGACACATAAGGGAAAGTATCTCCTGAGGGCAGATATTCCTCCTTCTCCCTGCTGCATCCTCTCCTGGAGCAGATTCCTGATGGTTGGATCTTTCTTGAGGTCTGGAGTGGATTTTTTTCCAGCGAGAAGCTGCTTGCAAACTTTGACCTGAGAATCCATGGATTTCTGTTTGTAGAAGTACATTAGGCTGTAGGAAAACTGTCTATTCAAAGTACAAATGGCACTCAGAAAGCAAAGCTGGGCAGGCCTTTCATGTCTTTATTTTTTTCTTATTTTTAGGGGATTCTTACATTGAGTAAAAATTAAAAGGATGGTTATAAACCATCTTATGGAAGCACTGTGTAGTGTTGCTGTGTAAATAATAATAAGTGACTGGTTTGGGGCTGTGTTCATCTGAGGCCAAGGAACTGCTGCTCAGGGTGATTCCTTGTGGAGTTTTAGGCCATGGGGAGGATGGAATTGGCAGCAGCCATCCACACCCAGCTTTATTAAGAGCCAATTTATGCCTTTGTGGTGAAAACCCACAACAGTTGGGTGTTTGAAATGAGTTCTAATCCATCTGTGTTGCATCTCTGTGTTCCATTGTTTCATCCCAGCCCAGATGTTGGGAAATGACTGACAGGAGTTGGAGCTCCAGTACAAATTGTTACTCTCTTGGAAATGAGGATTTTGTGGAGTTCTGGCTCTTGGGGAGGTCGGATGAAATGGGCTTCCTAAAGGAACGTCAAACACCACGGTTTGCAGCTGAGTGAGACCCCAAATGCTGTGGGAGAACCCTCTGCTCTCCATCCCTTTCGTGGTGCTACCACCCTGTGGTATCAGAGCAAATTAGATGTCCAGGAAAATGGGATTTGTATTGTGTTGCTGCCCATGGAAGGGTGTCAGCATCAGATGAAATGTCCTGGAAATCCCGTTGATGAGTCAGATCCTGCTGTCCTGATGCGCAGCTTCAGGACACGAGGAGTTCCTGTAAATGATCTAGGCTTGGTACCACCTTCCCAGGCTTCCCTGGAGCACTGACGTGTTCTGAAGGTGAAGGGGGGAGGTCCATGGAGAGGAGATTCCCAGGGTGACCCAGGAGGGGTTTGGCCAGCTCAGGTCTGGAGCAGCCTCACCTCCTGCTGCCCTCAGGAGCTCCTGTGGGAGTTTATCCGAGGCTGGAGATGCAGCGAGTGCCTCAATGTCGTCATTTCAGTCGCGCGCGAAAGGAAGTTCCTTAATGAGCACGGAGCAAAAGTCATTTTCATAATTACTGTTCTCAAACACACTCATGAAATACTGATGAATTTGCTTGACAGTTCCTGGAAAACCTACACTGAGGCCCAGCTTTCCACAGAAGATTGGCCTGAGTGGTGTCCAGAGCTCGTTGCCAAGCTCAGCTTTGCTGTGATCAGTTTTAAAATCACTTGGAATGTTTCTTGCAGCTTTTTTGGTGGAAGCCATTAATTAATGTCAGGTGGAAAAGGGGGCTTAAAAAAACCCTTGGGGGGCACAAGAAAACTGGCCCGAAGCATTTATTAATTTATTTATTTTTTGAGGACAGACTGAGGACCCTTTTCGTGCATATTTGGGATATAATTGCACTCCTGTCAGGGAGCATCCAGGCTGAGCTGTTTGCATTTCTGCTGCACTGAGGTGTGGTGGCATTTGCAAGTTCATCTCCCTCAAGTGCTTGAGGCAAATGGTCAAAGCATCAGCAACTGCAGCCTGCTGGAATAACTGAGGCTTGCAAAGCTTTTTATATTCATCAAGAAGCAATTTCTGTTGGGGTCTTTTAAAGATTCAGTACAAGGGCTGGATGTTGGTTAACACAGTCCTGATTTTGTATTCTGTGTGCATCCAAAACATCCTAACAAACATCCTTAGGACATCAAAACCCTGGAAAACATGCAAAGCCTGACCTCTGAAGGCTGTGTTTTCTTCCTGTTTACGTTGGCCAGGGCCCTTAAAAAGTGATGTATTTTGTTGTGCAGACGATTGCCAAATAATGTGGAAGCTGTGTGAGGTGGATACTGAAACCTGGCATGGTTCTGCAGGTTCCTGACCTTCCAGGAGCTCATTCAGGACTTTGGTGTGATAACATCATCTTATCACCGCCGCCAAGGGCGGTCAGGGTGAAATGTCTGCGCCGTGGCAGGGAGCAAACTCTGCAGCCAGACTGGCCCAGCAGCTGCTCCTCATTTAATGCAGACAAACACAGGAGTGGAGCTCTGTGCACATCATTTTCCAGCGGGTGCTGTCGAGCCCAGCAGCCTGGGCAGCACCTTTGGCTGAGGGGACCAAGTGCTCGCTCAGCACGCTGGCAGATGGCCCCGCTCTGGGAGCAGCTGCAGTGCTGGAGGGCAGGGATGCTCTGCACAGGGATGTCCAAAAACCTCCTGGGGCTGGCCAGAGCCAAATCCGAGGGCGTGAGGATGTGAGAAACAACCTGGAGGAGAAGGGTGGGGGCTGAGCTGGGGAGGAAGGTCATGGAGAACACCAAACCGAGCTGCAGCCCGAAGTGCAGAATGAAAAACTCGTTCTGTGAGGGCAGATTGGGACTGGATTTATGGGGAGAAGAAAATGCCCTGTGAGGGTGGTGTGCAGGAGCCTGGGGGCTGCAGCTTCCTCTCCTCAGAACCCCCAGCACACATCCCTCAGCCTGGAGCTCAGCCCTGCTTCCAGCAGGAGAGGGATGGGCAGGATGATCCCAAAAACTCTCCTCAGCCTCACTTATTCTGTCTCATGGAGCACTTCTGTTCACCTGAAATCCTCTCCAGGAGGCTCTGCATGAAATGAAGTGACTTGATAACTGCTAATTGTGAATTAAGGGGAAAAAAAGTCATCAAGAATGACTTAGGAAAGGGAACTCATCCGTGTGCAGCTCCAACTGCACTTGGGCATGTACAGCGTTACTCCAAAATGCTGGAGGCCCTGACACCTCTTATCATCAATCTGCTTAATTTGTGCATTATTTTTAATGATTATCATTAGTCTAAGCAAATGTTTGGCATTTCTGTTCAGAGTGTGTTGACAGAATAGTGGGGCTGCTCACAGCAGGGTTTGTGCTGTTCTGAGGGAGTTCAGTGCCTTAAAACATCCTGTGGTTACAGTCATTCACTGAGTTATATTTTCAGTTCATTCTCATGAAGTAGCTGTGCTTTTATGTTTCTGTTTTAACCCTGCTGGTGCAGAGTGGGAAATCAAACCAATTCTGTTGATTCAGAGGAAAGTAAAATTGTACATTTATGTAATGTTTAAATTATCAGTGCTTAGACTGTAGGGCAAAGGGAGAGCTCAGTTTAAACATGACAAGGGTTGTTTTCCTGTAATGGAAATCTGATCCATAGACTTAGTGAAGTGAAAGCATCTCTACAGTCCATTGTTCAGGAATTTAAAGAAAAAAAATCAATTTTGGTCAAGTCAGTAGAGTTATGTCTTAAAATACACCTGCTGTTGTGGTTTTAGTGATGCATTTTGCATAGTAGGCTGAGCATCCCCTAATTAAATCTCAGGTAAAAGTTGTGTGTGCAGTGATTTTGTCCAGATCTTTTTGTTGGAGCAGGGAAGGGGCTCCCCTTTGCAGAACAGAAACCTCTGCAGGTACCAAGTACTGACAGAAAATGCATTTAGGGCCGGATCCTCCTAGAAGGAAAAGGCTGGGAAGCTGCACAGAAAGTTATGCAGATGAATTTCAAATTCTGCTCTGCTGGGGGAATCCTGCTGGCTTAGGAATGCTGATGGGTGAATCACTGGAAAAGCTCCTGTGGCTTCTTTTGGGCAATATTTAGGGAAATGCTTCAGTGCCAGCGCAGGGAGGTGTGGGGACACCGTGGGCTCAGCCACAGCTCTGAGCATCAGCCACCTCCCCTGGGGGCAGGATGTGGTTCAGCTGAGCACCAAAAGGGTTCAGCTGAGCACCAAAACCTCAGCATTGGGGTCAGAAATCCCCTGCTCTGACAGCCCTGCCTGGGGCCCTCCTGCCTCTGCTCCCTGCCTGCCCTTTGCACAGGGTTTGGGGTTCTGGCAGGTTCAGGAGGGGTGGGCAGAGATGCTGTTCAGAGCCAGCAAATTCCTCTCAGGATCTTTGTATCTGCTGAGTTTAGGTTGGACTTGATGATCTCAAAGGCTTTTTCCAACCCCGTTCACTCTGTGATTCTGTGACCAGTTCTGTGGCATCCTCCCCTGTTTCACCAGTTTGCATTGCTTGGGGTTGAGTGGGCTGAGATCCTTCCCTGGAATCTCATCAGGAATGTTCACTGTGACCAGACTGAGTGTCTCTAAACCTCCCTGTTTATCCTTTTCCCAGCCCCCTGAAGGATGGCACTTCTTTTATTTCTGCCATCCAGGAGCCAGCACAGCTCCTTGTGAAGCAGCACTGTGAAAACCTGTGAGTGTTGGGGCAGAAAGATTCAAGGGCAGGAAAAGGGATTTATCTGCTCTCAGCTCTCCACCTGTGTCCCATGCTTAAAACACCAAGAAGTCAAGAACTTCAGTTTTATACTTTCTAAAAACGATGTTTTGGCTGTGTCCTCCACCACAGCATTATTTATAGTGGTTACAGTTTGGGAAATGAGGAGAAAACCCCCCAGTGTCTTGCTGTTCCACAGAAATTAATATATTTTTGTCATTACTCCCGAAGCAGAAGTTTTGCTTTACTGCTGAAGAATCGAGTTGTACACTGTTTATAAAAATACTCCCTGCAGGTCCATCTTTTGCTGCCTCAAAGGCACTTTAAAAAGGGCTTTGCCTTATCTCAGTAGCACATCTTGGGAAGTCATTTAGCGAGCAAATTGCCAGTTAATTGCCTTGATCTGCTGGTGGGAAAGATGCTCAAAATGAACTGTTCTTAATCATGATATCAAAATATCAGTTCTGTTCTATTAATTAGCATGCTGTGAAATAGGATGTGTTTTTAAGGAAGCTACTTAAGCTGATCTCGTTTGCTTTTTATTTTTAGTTAATGCCTTTAGTTGGTTCCCTGAAAGAGTCAGAGCTCTGGGTGTGCGAGAGGCAAAGCAAAATTTCCAGCATCAGTGGATGGTAACACTGAAGATTTTTCCATGAAATACATTTTGAGGTATCTCTCAGGATTTTATGTTGGCTGGAAAGCTTCTGTTCAGACTTAAGGGGGTTCACTTCATAGGATGTTCGTGATTTAATTTCACTTCTACAAAAGCACTTCATCGTTTGTACCTGACCTGTGGACAGAAGGTCCCTTGGGAGCCAGGGTGGTTCCATTCTGTGTGGGTTTGGGGTTTGTTCTCATTTTAAAGTGCTTTTTTGCAGAGTAGGATTGACTTAGTGTTGGCCTGAGTTTAGTGATGATCAGTTTTGGGGATGATTAGCCTTGGCTCTCTGCTCCCCAGAAATACATACTTTAAATATATATACATATATACATCTATCTATCTATCTATCTATCTATCTATATCTATATCTATATCTGTATATATCTCTCTTTATTCACCTTAGTTCTGTGACAGGGCCAGAAAATTAAGACAGTGAAATAGGTGCAAAATCAGCCAGAAATGAGTTACAATCCCATGATTTTGTCCAGTTTCTTTTTTAGCAATATGAGTGTGATTCTTTTTTGGCCATTCAGGAAAGGAGCACAGTGCACTTGGAATCTTTAAGAATCCCAGACTTGTTAAGGCTGGAAAAGAGCTGTGAGATCAAGTCCAGCCATTCCCACAGCACTGCCCCGTGTCCCCAAGTGCCACATCCACAAATCCCTCCAGGGATGGGGATTCCACCACTGCCTCAGGACTCTGTGCCAGGGCTGGACACCCCTTTCCATGAAGAAATTTTCCCTAATATCCAATTTCAACCTCTCCTGGCCCAGCTTGAGGCCATTCCCTCTCATCCTGTCCCTGTTCCCTGGGAGCAGAGCCTGACCCTTGCCTGGCTCCTGTCAGGGAGTTGTGGGATGAGAAATTCCCCCCTGAGCCTCCCACTTGAGTATGAAATAAAACAAATCGAGGATGTGATTTCTGTTCAGAACTGCTCGGGTGCTGCTTCTGCTCAGGCTGAGATCAGCTGTTTAAGGCAGCTACCTTGGAAAAGAATGGCTTCAGCTGGAAAAGCAGATCCCAAGCAGCAAATCCATGAGCCCCAGGGCAGGCTTTCCCTGCCTGCTGCCTGATGTGATGGGCAAGGAAGGGATGAGTCTGAGGCACAGACTGCAGAGCTGGCAGGAAATGCAGCTCCATTCTGTTTCTCTCCCTGCAGATGTATATTTATATATATATATTATATTTTTTTCCCTGTGGAAAAGTGTGTGAGAAGCCCTCAGTGCCTCCTGAGATTGAGATCTCTGGGCTAATCCTCTCTGCAGCAGGCAGCTCTGCCAGACACGCCGTGCTCGGAGCTGTGTGAGCAAATTATCCTCATTTTCCTCTCTTGATGGGAAGAGATTGACTTGGAGCTCGCTAAATCAGAGCTACCAGTGCATGGCTTTGCAGCTGCCAGGACAATTTCTGGCCAGCAAATCAGTTCAGCTCTTCCATCTACTGAGGCTTCGAGTTCAAAAAATCTTCCTGAGACATCACATTTATCTGCCATTTTTCCAATTTTTCCACAATTAGGAGCTGCCTAAGGAAAAAGCCTTGTGGTTGTTAGAGTCACAAAGCACAGGGGTGACCTCTCACCTCTCCTTTTCCCAGCACTCTGCTCCAGATGAGTTGCTGTGGCTTCCCAGGATGTGATTTCCTTGCTTTTGTACATCCTGTAGGCTTTAAATGAGCTTTGCCATCTCTCAGAGCGTGATCTTGGTCCTTTCAAGGGCCAAGAAATAGTTCTCCAGAGCCTGAAAATACAATATAATTAAAATTATTCCACCTGGGAGATGAAAACCTGGTTGCTTTTTCCAGGGGGATCTGCTTTCTCAGCTCTGTGTGTCTTTTCCAAACACAGAATTTCTGTTCTTCATGTTTCCCTACACACATGAAGATGTGGAGACTGGATTTGGATTTCATCTCCTGCAATTGGTGTGTCCAAACCAGCTTTTGGGGAGGGGGAAAGGAGCTGAGCCTCAGTTTCCCAGGCTGGGTTTTCCCATGGAAGCTGGCCTGGGATTCCCCTGATTCCCTCTGTAGGGAAGAGGGAAAATTGGAGGAAAAAAATATTCCTGTGGCTTCCCCTTCCATCCACCCCCAGTGTTTGCAAGCAGGGTGTGATGAGGCTGAGAGCTGTCCATGGAATATTTTATTTAACTATACCCCAAGTAGATTTTCTTGATATTTCCTGGGTTACAAATACGTGGCCAGGTTCTGTGGTGAATAAAAGAGGGGATTTCACTTTGTTGCAGCTTCAGCCAGTCATTGATCAGCCTGAATGTTTATTTTCCAGTCACAGGAGGAAAATTTTGGTGTTACAGCATGGCCAGAGCCTGTCAGGTTATTCCATTGAATCTGTGGGATGAGCTTTTATCACATGTTTAAGCCACAAGCAAAATATTCAGCAATCAGGTTTTCCATCCTCAGGGTGGGACTACACAATCTGAATTGATTCTATAAAAAGCTCTCCCGGTTTTTTTTGGGCTGATAAATCCTCAAAGACGAGTCTGACAGGCAGCAGAATTCAGCTGATCTGAAAAAATGGGTCCTGTGGGGCAGCAGCTCTTGGGCATCTCTGCATCAGTTGGAAAGGAGGTAAATAAAAGGAAAATAAAAATGTCTAATGTGCAGGTCTTGCTGAAATGTAGCTCCTCTAGGGAGGTTGAAGGATTGAAAATTAATCAAAATTATCTTTATAAGCTGTCTGTTGATTGATTTGGAATAAACTCTCCAGGAATATTAAATAAAACCAAAAAGTATTAGAGGAGGACTGTAGAACAGCAAAATATGAGTAATTTGGGGAAAATACAATTGGAGGATCTCTTTCCTTAGTCTCCTGGGCCTGTAGCTTTGTACTCTGAGATGTACGTGTGTACTGGTTTCTATGGAACTGGTACTGTGGTTTGGGCTTAAAAGTATGGGGATGTATTTGTGCTTTGGTGATGGTGGTCCAGAATGTTCCAGGGGAGAAATCCCCAAGATCCCCGGAGCAGGAAACACACAGAGCTGGAAATAAACTTGAAATAGAGTTTCAGGTATCTTTCAAGAAATCTAGAAAGAGACTTGAAAGTTTCTTTGTTTTAGAGAAATCCGTTTTTTATGATGTGGGAAGCAATTACTCAAAACATGACATGAAAATGTGAAACAAACAGAAGAAGTGAATAGATTGGGGGGTTTGTGTTTATAAATGACCCTGCTGGAGATTTTGGTGATGCCATTTCAAAACTGTTTCATCTGCGGGGGTTATTCAAAGGAAGTCAAGTTCACTGCTTTGGTTTCATATCCTCCGGGGTTTAAAGTGTCATTTAAGGAATTTCAGAATTTTCTGTGTGGTTTTGGTTGGAAAGGACCTTAAAGATCACCCAAATCAATCTCCAGTCATGGGCAGGGACACCTTCCATTATCCCAGCTTGCTCCAACCTGGCTTTGGACGCTTCCAGGGATGGAGCAGCCACAACTTGCCTGGATAACCTGTGCCAGGGCCTCCCCAGCCTCCCAGGGAGGGATTTCCTATCTATAATATTCCCTGGATCACTGACTGTGTGTGTGCTGTGTCTGGGGACACCTGGGTGTCCCTGCAATCCCTGGGCAGGGCACGGAGCCGTTCCCAGGATCCCCGCGGTGCCCTGGCTGCTGCTGCGGTGTGAAACGCCCTTTTCACCTGCCATCCCCTTGTCCCCCTGCTGCTGTTTTGTCCTCGCTGTGCGATGTGAAACGAGTGACCCAAATGCCACATCAGGGCCTGAGTGGCCGCCAGCCCTGTCTGGAGCACGGGCCCCGGGTGTTGGTGGCCCTTCAGTGGCGCTGGGGCCACCAGCAGGTCCCGGTAAGCACGAACAGATGGCGCGGGCAGACGCAGAGCCCTGCCAGCTCCCTGTGATCAGAGGGTGCCATGGTAAACACTGGGCGAGATAAAAGGCTCCTTTTTAATTAAAAACAAAAGGCAAAAATCCACCCTCTCAGAGAGCAACTGGTTTTACAACAGGGGGACCTTTCCAAGGCCAGGATTTCAGTGGATGCTGCTGGTGCTTGGCACGGACGGAGCCAGGGCAGGACGTGTGGCTGCCAGGCTGGTCCAGGCTGTGGGCTCTGCCCTGGCTCAGCTGCTGGTTTATTTAGGAGAGTAAAACCTGCACATTTGGGACTCTGTGTCCTGCACAAACGCTGCATTTCTGTTTTATTTTTAAGCCACTTCTTATTTCCAAAATAGAAATCTAATTCTCTTTGATCTTAGGTCCAGGATGCAGCTCAGTCCAAAGAATGATTCCCATGGTAACAAGGCACACTTCACCAAGGGGTATTTTCCACCCAAAAATAGTTTTGGATGGAATTTCAGCATCTCCAGCTGTGATGGTCAAATGCACAGCTTTGTTATGAGTTTCACTCCAAGGAGGTTCCAAGTGGGGCTCTCCTCTGTGTTTTATGGTGCCTTAGAGGCAGCTGGGAAAACACTCTGCCTTTTTTTTGTTCCTATCCTCAAAAAAACCCCAACCCTTTATGCAAAAATCCAACTTGCAAAGTAAGGAGGAGAAATCAATAATTATAGAAATCCCTTACAAGTCCAAAATTAGGTTTTTGTGAGCTGTAAATACCCCGGGCAGCACTCAAAACTCACTCGTGCTAAATATTTCCCAAGAGGATGTTTCTGTATTATTGCTGTGATTATTGTGCTGGTATTCACGCAGAGTTTTCTTCTGTTCCTTAGTAAATATGTTCAAAAGGAACAATCTTTTTTAATGCCATGTCTTGAGAAGAGTTTTTAAGGATTTGAATGGGAACTGGCTGTGGATGCTCAGTGCTCTGCCAGGGCTTTAGGATACATCTACACTTGATACAACAATGCCATCAGGAATCGCAGTGATGGTTTTGAAACACATTAAATAGCAAAATACCAGTTTATTCTGCAGGAAGCATGACAGCAAATGCATACTGATGCTGACACCAGCTGTCATTGGAAAGCAAATATTCTCTGGGTTGTTTATTCGTAGGCAGCAGCAGCGATGACAGCAGCCGATAGGAAAATCAATAGCTGGATTTTCCATCAGCCACTGCCTCTTGCCAAACGGCTTCTCCTGAGTGATACTGCTTCAAATTAGCATCTGTTTGCACACTTCTCTGGTAATTAGTGCTGTCAGCATCTGAACAAAAGGGAAAGTTGATTGTGAGGGTGGGGAGGCCCTGGCACGGGTTGCCCAGAGCAGCTGTGGCTGCCCCTGGGTCCCTGGCAGTGCCCAAGGCCAGGCTGGACATTGGGGCTTGGAGCAGCCTGGGACAGTGGGAGGTGTCCCTGCCATGGCAGGGATGGGGATGGATGGGCTTTGAGGTCGTTTCCAACCCAAACATTCCATGATTCTGTGATGGTCTGGTTCTCCTCTGTTAGGAGCAGATTCTCTCACAAGCAAATCCAGCAGTGAGGTCTGGTGGTGGCAGGGTTGGGGCCCATCCCTGTGTCCTCCCCCAACCTGCTGCTCCCGTGGGTATCCAGGCAATCCTTCCTCACTGTCATCCTCATTGGTGATTTAGGGTTGAAATCTCCTCATCTCTTGATTCATTTCTCATCCTATTTTCCCGGGTACCATAAATCCATTTCCTCTTCCTCCCCTCTGAATGATGCTTCAACCTTTACTTCATTGCTTTAAATGTAATGCTTAAAATTATCTGATTAAACTCTGCATTACCATTTTTTTAGTTTTATGTCCAGCCCCTACCAACCTCCTTCCTGTCTCCTTCAAGGAGAGAAGTGGAGAAGAATCTACAAGGACTTTGTTCATGCATAAGCAGTGACAGACTGCAGCCTTCTGCTAATCCTGCTGTGGGGAATTCTTGTACAGGCTGGGATTTCTCTTCCAACTTGAGTTGAAAACGGATTTTTAGCCTCTGATACAACGTGATGGTCAGACCTGGAAAGGTCCCAGAGAAGTACCAGAGGTCTGGACTTTTCCTTCAATGAATCTTCCTGATTTTCCTTAAATACACACAACTACAGCTGTATCCCAAAACCTGCCTGCATCCATCTGCTCCCATCCAGTGCAAGAGTTTCCTTCTCCTTTCCTCCCTGTGTTGGAAGTTCATTTTTCTCTTTTCTTTCGCCCACTTAATCCCTCCAAACCGTATTTGCAGCCAATGAGGCAGTGATTTACTGCCCGAGGGGTCAGGCAGAAAGAGGGACTGTGCTAAAAGCAAGGAGCAAGCACCATTATTTGTGGAAAAGAAGCGTCTCTTGAAGTTAATTGAGGTGTAGATGAACTCGGTTGCACTCATTAGTGTCAGTGAAACTGAATATGCAATTTGCTAATTGCAGTGAGGGCACACAACTCTCAGCTCCAGACTACTTGGGGTATTTTTAGCTGTTCCTTTAGTCATCAGCTTCCACTTTTGTCTGTTCCAGGCACCGGTGGGAAAACACAGCAGCCCTTTTCTCCACCAGGGTCACGCTGTTCTGAGGAGATTTTTTTTCACTTCTTTTTTTTTTTCTCTCACATAAATGGAAAATACAGCGGTTCTGAGCTCTTAGAGCTATTCTGGTGAATACTTCTCCCCATCCCAAAACTGTGATGTTTCTTTCTCTAAGTGCCAGCTTTTTGAGGATCACTGGCCAGGTGGCAAGGTCTGAGTTGAAATGAGAAACCATCACTCCTGATAAGCAGCTGAATATTTTCCTTCATGAATTCTCTTCTCTCTGAACTGCAGAATGGGCACACTGCATGGTCTGTAAGGTCCCTTCCTGCCCAAACCATTCTGTGACTGGGGTGGAGCTTTTCCTTGGCTGTGCTGTACTATGGCTCATCCTCAAGTCTTTTCTGTTTTTAAGGAATTCTGCTGTTTTTCTCCGGGTAAAATTGTTCAGAACGGTTTGAGGTTGCCGGACTGGTTGGAAGGCCCAGAGTGATGTAACAGAAATGAGGGGAGCAAACATCAGCCCCAGCAGAGCTTGGGCTGGGATGGAGCAGGAAAATGAAGGAACAGCCACTCCAGTTTCCCACGTCAAGCTGCAGCAATAATTGAGTGTATTCAGCTGTAGAGCAGCGAGGTTTGCAGCTGATGGGTGAATTTGGGATGAGAAGAGGAATGTCATGTACAGGAAAGTACCACATGTGTTGAAATGGGACAGACAAGCTCTGGAGGAAGCAGAACCTTTCATTTCCATTTGCTGTCGCTCTGTGGGGTCAGAAAAAAACCTTGGCATTGTAAATGAGGGAATATGGACCTTTCAGGTGGTTTATTCATGATGATAACCTTGTGCAGCGTTTGTCTCCTTCAGAAAAGCAGCTGTGATATCCATGGGATGCTCGTTGATGTGGGCACTTAATCTAACCCAGCCTGTGCACAACTGAAATAAAAAAGCAGAATAATTATTCATTATTTATTTATTTATTGTTATTTTACAATATGTTATTAAAAATTATTTGATGTAATTATTCTGGTAACGTAATTGAAAAAATATTTATTTAACATACGTAGTTATTTAATATTTATTGCTACAAAGTAACCAGGCCTCGCTGTCTGCTGCAGCAGCACTGGAGCATATGTTTGCTGTCAGCTTGGCTTGCAGAGGAAAACCTTCATGTTCCCAACCAAGCACCTCCTGTGGGCTCTGTGTTTTCAGGAGGGGCTGCAGCAGCCCCGAGAGCTTTGTCTGCAGGCAGAATTCGTGTTTTGCTGCTGGGGATTCCTTTTCCTTCAGCTTCTTCAGGATTTTCCCAGTACTGTTTGTTACACCATAATTATCAGTACTGCTTATCTAGGAAATCTATAAATTCTGATTGGATTATTTTGGTTACTGCTGTGCTACCTGGCTGATGTTTAACGATCTCTCAGAGGTGCAGGAGTCACTTTGCTCGGCAGGACAAGGAGGGGGCTCTGCCAAAGCCCAGCCAGGCGTCTGCTCATCGTGCTGACAGTGCTGATGTGCAGGATAACCTAAAAACACACTTGTAGGCAGCTTCAGCTGAATTGATGTGACCTCTTTTCTGTTCACTGTGATCAGTACAAGGCAAGGAGGCAGCTTTGGTTGTTAATTTTTGTTTCCAGGCTGCCCAGCCCCCTCACGTTTGCGTTTGGAGGGCACCGCGTTGAACAGGCCTGCGTCGTGCTGGGGCAGGGGGGACAAGTGACACTGCGGCCAAGAGCTGCAAAGCAGTTCACTAGGGATGTGGAACTGGCTTCAAAATGGGNCTTTTGTGACCCAAAGCTGCCCCCCCCCAGGACTGGAGGTGCCTCCCCAGTGCCCAGCACTGCCCTGGGCCTCATGACTTCTCCGGGGTCATGATTGCTCGTTTTCATGGAAGAAAGAGAACAAAACCAAACCCACAGCTTGTTGGNACTTCCAGCTGAATCCCACCGTGCCGACTCAGCCGTATCGCAAAGTGCCACCTCCAGTCGTTCTCTGGGACACCTCGAGGGATGGGGCTCCATCACCGCCCTGGGCGGCCCCTTCCAGTGTTAAACAACCTTTTCCGTGGAGAAATTCATCCCATTGTNGACTTTCAGCTTTGTAAGCATGTCTTGGCACACAGTTATTCTAAGTTTGGCATCAGGAAGTGTTGAAGTTAATGCTTAGTCTGACTTTCCTTAGTTTCATCATGTATTTTTTATTGAAAAGATGTGACTCCAGGATGTAAACTGGCTCGTGCTGTGTTTTCATCTCAAGATTTTACAGTCTGAAAGGCAAATAATTTGTAAATAGTGGGGGAAATGTATGTGGCTATACAGACAGGCCAGGGATCCAGTCCTATCCTGTCCTGTTTTTCCAGAGCAAAGCACTGGAGGTGATGGGACTTTGTACCTTTCTCTGCCTGAATTGATGGGTTGAATCCTTTTGTCCTCTTAGGAATGGTGTGACCCAAAGCCTTTCCTTGCCTGCAAGGACAAAATGTGCTGCTTAGGGTGTGCTGAAAGCAAGTCTGACTGGAAGTTAATGTCGTAGGAATAATGGGAATAAACACATCCCTTGTTCCAAATTCAGCTGGAATAAATGCAGAACGTTCTCAAGCTGATATTTGACTGTGTCCAAGTACAAGAGGAGCATTGCAAACCTTGTCTTGGTGGGGAGAAACTCAGGGGTAAGAAGTGAATGAGGATTAGTTCCATCTTTTTAGAGGTTTGGCAAAATGTTCCTATTTGTCCATTCCTGAGCCCCCAGGAGAACACAGAGGCTCTGGAGGGACCTGTGCCCTGCTCATCAAAGTCTCCTCTCCCAAAGCTTCCAGGTGGGAAGCCACAGAAACCCCCAGCAGCTCTGCTGCAGCATCGCCATGGCAACCAGGGAAAATAAGGGCCCTTGTGGGAAAAGGAGAAATACCAAATTTTGGTGCAGCCAAGAATAATTATTATTATTATTATTATTATTATTATTATT
>VZTH01016144.1:18176-51190 GCA_013397815.1 Aleadryas rufinucha
TCGTTATTGTTATTATTGTTATTATTAGTAGTGTTGATTGCAGCCTTGCCACATCCATGTTCCAGACTTTCTCAGCAACAAAACCAAAGGGCAGTGGGTGTTTCTCTAATGGTCAGGTGAAGGTGCTTGTGAGCTTCAAGAGAAATAATTAAGCCAAAAAATACAGAAGAAATGTGGCATTAATTACATTTATAAAGCTATTAAGTGCAAGATTAAAAAAAGTCTGTTGCAGTCCTCAGTTTTGTGTACAGCCCCCATGAAATGTGTGTATGAGGGGTGTATAAAATCACAACACTTGGATCCTTTGAGGGAAGTTTAAAGTTTTTGGGGTGTATTTTATGAATTGGAGGAGGTATCCATGCATCCCAGCATTTCCTCAGTGTGAAATCCCTGCTTTTCATATTGAGCTTTGCCACTCCTCAAGGTATCAATTCCCTATTTCTTTATACACCAATCTCTGAAATGGGTTTTGCTTCTGGTGTTCCTTTTATCAGGAAGTTTTTAAACTATCGAAGAGAACTCCAACCCATGTAAATAAAATTGGGGAATCTGATAATTGCAAAAGCAGCGTGCTGGTGAGTCACAGCTTATTTTGCATAGAATTACCATTTCTTTTCCTCTGGAGCTCAGAAGCTGAACTGTGTAAGGAAATACCATCTGATGCTGCATATGGCATTTTAATAACACCTATTTCACATGGCTTCTGCTTAGCCAAGCCCATCAGTGTGAAACAGAATTGGGAAGATGATTAGGATTTCTAATGGAAAGTCAAGTTTGCTTGGTAAGCTAGATCATGAGTTTGATTTATTTCATTTATTTTAAGTTTAGTTTTATTTCTTTTAAGAGGAGCGAGTCCTGTGCAAGTGGGGAACTATTCCTTGTGGTTATTCAAACCCACATCCAAACCTTTTTAGGTATTGAAGACCCTTAAAGCTCCAACGAAATTTTCCAAAGTATCAAAGCACCAGAATTCAGATCTAAGATAGGAAGATTTTTCCATCCTTGGAATGTCCAAGGCCAGGTTGGGCAGGGCTTGGAGCAGCCTGGGATAGTGGAAGGTGTCCCTGCCCATGGCAGGATGAGCTTTAAGGTCCCTCCCCACCCAACCATTCCATGATTTTTACCCTTCCACAGGAACATTTATACTTTATTTGAGGACCTGATGTGGTGTCTCCCACCTGTGCTGTTTAGAAGTAAATAGGAACTGGTTCTAAATTGGAGATATTGTGAATTTATCTGTGGGAAAAGGACTCTTCTCACAGACACTTTAGCCTTTGAGGGAACTTGCTGAAATATTTTTAGCCTTCTACATGATTTGGGAAGTTCTGCTTTCACTGAAGTGTCTGAAAAGAGTTTCCAAGATTTACTATGAGTTCAGTAAGATGAGGAACAATCGTGACTCAGGAAAATCAGGAACCTTTTTTCTTGAGTGTAGCATTAATGCTGGGCTATTTTCAAGAAATATATTTAAATTACATATATTTAATTAACCCTGCCTTTCCTAAGGTGAAGAGGTTGGAATTGGCAATAAAGCCCTGACCTCTACCCCTTCTCTCCCATTATTAACTTTTGAAGCCTGTGGTGGTTTTCCCCTGTTTGTTTATCCATGACAATAACCTGCCAGTGGGATTGATCAGCTCCCTGTGCCACTTCCTGAGAAAGTGGAAAGTTTGGGGTTTTTTTCCATGAATCTGTGGATAAAATGAGCATTGAATATTCATCATTTTGATCATTCAAACCTCTTCTTTTAAAAATTATCATTGCTAGATGGCACTGGTGGAGTTTCCATCCCTGGAGGGGTTTCAAAGATGTGTGGATGTGGCACTTGGGGACATGGGGCAGTGGTGGCCTTGGCAGTGCTGGGGTTGAACTTGGTGACCTTAGAGGACTCTTCCAACCTAAGCAATGCTGAGAAATGGAATTTTGGGATGCTCCACAATGACCTGGAGCAAAGGAGGCTCAGGGGGGACCTTGTGGCTCTGCACAACTCCCTGACACGAGGGGGCAGCCGGGGGGGTCGGGCTGTGCTGGCAGGGAACAGGGACAGGAGGAGAGGGAACGGCCTCAGGCTGGGCCAGGGGAGGTTTAGGGTGGGTATTTGGGAAAATTCCTTCATGGAAAGGGCTGTCCAGCCCTGGCAGAGATGGGTGGAGTTCCCATCCCTGGAGGGATTTGACAGCCATGTGGATGTGGCACTTGGGGACGTGGGGCAGAGGTGAGGTTGGATTTGATGATCTCAGAGGGCTTTTCCAGCCTCAATGATTCCGTAATCCCATGAACTAAAACCTCTCTGTTTTTCAATCAGAAGTCAGCATGGCTGAACCCAGCATTCCCCTTTGCAATCCAGGGTGATTCCCTTCCCTAGGAGACGGAGAAGAATCCCTGGCCACACTTGCAGTGGGAAATCACTCGGTGCTGGCTGTAGCCTGAGGCTGTGGCACTTTGGGACAAGCAGCTCCCCAAGGACACTTTGAAGCATGAACAGGGTCTGAAGTGACATTTTCTTCAGAGAACTGTACCCAAGTTAACATCAAACCAGAACATTTCCAGCTGATCCTGAGCATTTCTGGGAATTCTCTGTGAGTCCGCAGCGGAGTCCCCAGAATCTGCGATTACCACATTAGCGATGCCCCTATAAAATACACGTCTGAAACGGCCCTAAAGGAGACTTAAAGATCATTTTAATGCTTTTTTGGCTTAAATTTCCGAGGGCTTTGCTGGGTTTGCAGGGAGAATTCCGATAAATATGTATTGGCTGTATTAGCTGCATTAACCACAGGGATGGGGAGGGATTGTAATCCTTTGGTTAACAAGGAGGGAAAAGTATTACAGGCTTAGCTCTTCCACTGCCAGGGGCATTAGGCTGCTTTCCACAGCGTGCTCCAGTCTTTCCCTAAAGTTCAATGGAGGAAATCCCTATTTTTTGCTACTTCTGAGGCATTTCAGCAGATCCATTCAAAAAATTCTGCTCAGCTGCAGAATTTTATGTTTTCTATCTCTATTTTATAGATTTCCCTGCAGTTACTAACAATTAAAATAATATAATGAAACAATTTCGATGTGGTCACAATGAAATAATTTGAGTCCAGCATATTTACCCTGTGTGGGCTGCAGAGCTGCTCTGCAATGCAGATGAATATTGAATGTTGGTTGTTCCTGTTGGAAATGGCCACATAGGCTCACTTTCCTTGGAAAGCAACAGATTTCCTGAATCAAAGTTTTTTGTCCTCATTTCAAATGGAATTCCTTCCTCTTCCCCATCTTTCATTGGTGCCTTGCTTCTCTTGTGTGTATTATGCTGCTTTATTACCAAATAAAAATTGGCTTACTTTCAGCTAAACAATATACTTCATGTTGATTAAAAGGAATTAAAGATTACAGCAGTAGAAAGACAAATAAAAATCCTGGAAATGTCTCAGAAACGAGTGTGGAGGCATCACAAGAGTGTGCTTTGACAGTTATTTATATAGAAAATCTGCTGTTTTCTGAGGAGTTTTCATTCTGAGGAAGAAATGAGCCGTAAAGTTCTACTTTCAGATCCGTGTGTGAGTTTTAGAAATGACACGAGAACGTTCTCTTTTTCCAGGGGTTGTTTTGACGTCTTGTCATGGTTTTGTTTTGATGTTGGGTCAAAACATTGGTGCTCTGGTTTGAGTCACAGAATCCCAGATGGGTTTGGGATGGAAAGGACCTAAAACCCCATCCCATCCCACCCCTGCCATGGGCAGGGACACCTTTCACTGTCCCAGGGTGCTTCATCCTGGCCTTGGACACTTCCAGGGATCCAGGGGCAGCCACAGCTTCTCTGGGCACCCTGTGCCAGGGCCTCCCCACCCTCATAAGGAAGAATTTTTTGGGATTAATTTCGCGTCTTTGAAACACTAATCCCTGCCTTTGGAGGCGATGCGTTGGAATTATTGAAGTGATAAATTTCGCTTGGAATAATCTATTGAGCTGCTCAAATGCCAAGAGAGCTAAATTAAGCTGGAAATTAGTCATTTATCTCTGAAAAAGTGTTAGGACCAAGTGCCATGGATTCACTTTTAGGAGAAGGATCGAAGCTTCGCTCGAGCAGGTCAGCGTGTGGATCTCATTGTTATTCAGCTTTGGGAGCCAGCAGGATATAAATATCCAGGGAGGAAAACAGAAGGTCAAGTGTAAACCTCTCACATCAAAGGAGGCCATTCAGCATCTCCCAACCTTCACTCTGCTGCTCTCTGAGGAGAAAAACATCATTTTTTTTTTTTTCTCCTTTCGTAATGCAAATAAAGCAACTTAAACCCCAAATCTGTGAGTTTAGTGGGGCTAGGAATAGCAAAAAGTGGGAGTTGGGAAATGTGTGGATGGAGTGTCAGGGATGCAGGGGTGGTACAGCCCAGGGGCAGGAGGAGCAGTGACTGACACCGAATCCTTGTGCCACGTTTTCCTGGGAAGGGTTTTTGAGCTGTCCTCTGCTACAGCTGGAAATGGGAGCGAGAATGAGCCGTGTTTCAGTGTGGTTTTTTTTTTCCCCTGCAGATAATATTTCCAAGGAAACTCAAAATGTTGTGACACTCGGCGAATCATAACGGCAGCGGAAAGAGTTTATTTTCTAAATATAGTGCTGGTATTTAATTTATCATTCTCTGCTCTTCTTTGGGGCAAGAAAAGCTCCGTCTCCTCAAGTTTCTGAGCTGCTCCATGTGACTACGGAGTGTGTGGGCAGCAGTGGAAGTCATTTGGAGATTTGGAGGTTGTACATAAGTTCTCCGAGCTGTTCTCCTACCCTGCTCAAATCCCGTGGGATCCCGAGGCTGGGCACTGGAGCAGGGCCCAGTTTGCCAGCAGCACCCAGCTGGGAGGGGCTGGTAAATTTGGTAGACCTGGACCTGCAGGAACGTGGAGAATCCCGATGGGAATGTGCCCAGTCCTGCTCGTGGGGAGGAATCCAGCCTGCAGGGATGTCACTGCACACTGAAATCTGCTTTAGGGCCTGGCTTGGCAAAGCTGCCCTTGGCTGGACTAACCTTGTGGAGATTTGGCTTTACCCCTGGGTCATACATCAGTGCTTTAAACCTATTTTTGTTTTAACAGGCCCTCTTGCAGAAATGGTTTGGCATTTAAAATGTGGCTGTGTGCATGGAAAAATTCCTGATGGCTCTTCCTGCCTTTCCTGTCTATAGATTGATGCATTTCAGACAATTCACACCCTTTGGCACAATTCTGTACTTTGTTTAGGTATAACCTCCTGGGCTGAAACATTGAATGGTTAAAAGGAAGAGGTAACAAATCAGCATTTTGGAAGGAGGCCTAAAATAGATGAAGCTCTTTTGTGATTATCCAGACAGTATGAACCTGGAGAGGGTTGTGCAGTTACCTCACAGTTTTATGAGAGGATTTCCACAGCTGTGAGGTCCCTGATACTAAATCAGCTCTCCCAAACACAACATTTATGGCACAAATGGGTGGCTTTGAGCAGCAGTGAGTACAGTGGATTGTTGGGTCAGCCTGGAGAAGAGGAGGTTGTGTGGAGACCTCACAGCACTTTCCAGGATTTGAAGGGAATACAAAGAGGTCAGGGAGAGACTTTTCATCAGGAATTGTAGTGATAGGACAAGGAGTAATGAGTTCAAGCTGAAAGAGGAGAAATTCAGGTTAGATATTGGGAAGGAATTGTTCCTGGGAGGGTGGGCAGGCCCTGGCACAGGGTGCCCAGAGAAGCTGTGGCTGCCCCTGGATCCCTGGCAGTGTCCAAGGCCAGGCTGGACACTGGGGCTTGGAGCAGCCTGGGACAGTGGAAGGTGTCCCTGCCCATGGCAGGGGGTGGAACCAGATAATCCTTAACACCCCTCCAACCCAAACCATTTTATGATTCTATTTCCCTGAAGGTTTCCAAATCCCAAAGCTGACCAGAAAACCGATTTCAATACTGAAGGTTGCTGTTTATATTTTAGGTGTCACTGAGCAAAGACAAATCCTGGTGCAATTATTTAGCAGAGCATCAGAACTAAGCCAGTCCTGCCCTTGGCTGCCTGATCCGATGATCCACATCCTCCAAAGATGCAGCAGCTCCACCGCAGAGAGATTCCTGTGTTTGGAGTCAGTGGCACAGATTTTGGGAAGGCGGGGAAGTCATTGACCTAAATACATGTTTATCTGAGAACTGCTCCACTAAAGGGGGGTTTAATCTTTGTTTTAGTCCTCTAAATCAGGAGCAGGTTTGGAGGTCTCCGAGGTTACAGCACCCAAAAGATTGGCATGGATTCTTCCTGCTTTATTCTGTGTTCATGGCACAGTTTGAGTTTATCACTGGTTGGATTGTTTAGATATTTTAGTGTGAAGGTATGGAGCAGATCTGATATGGGACTGATATCATACTTTTCATTAGTTTTTCATTAATTTGATCATTTTTGGCTGTCACAATTCCAATTTCCTTAAGGCTCAGAAGCACCACGGACAGGACCATTTTTCTTTCCTCATGCCACTCTGTCAATAATTTCCACACGCTGTGAACGGAGACTTTTTGTTTTCTGCTGCTCTCACATTTGTAAGTGGCATCTCTAATGCACTAAAGTGGCTGCAAACGTCCTCTCTGGGGCGTATTTTAGGTTTTTTTCCACTTGAACTCCCTTGCAGCTGCCTGCCAGCCTCTCTCTGCACTCCTCCTGTTACCTGCCCATCCCCAGAGAGCCCCGAGGCTGCTGGTTGTGCTTTGGAGAAGAAGTGGTGACCAGGGAGTTGGCTGGAGAGGGGAGGCAGAGCAGTGATGGGTGTGTTTGCAAAGGCCTCGCCTCTTCTGCACAATCACAGCGCCCAAAAATTGGGATATCAGCTGGGGACTGTCCTTGCCTGTTCCTTCCCTGAGCGTGAAGAACCCTTTGGCACACAGGGCATGGCTGTAGGATGTCGTTAGTAAAGAACCTGTGAGGATGAAAATCAAATTAAAAGGATAATTTCATCAATTTTTTCTCTCTGTGAAGAATTTTCCAGGTATCAGGGATGACCAGAGGTTTATTTTGGAGGCAGAAGAACTTTATTTGTTTGAGAGAACTGAGTGGAAAGGCCAGAGGACTGGGCAAGGCAGCAAACTCTGTCATCCTGCAGAGGTGGGGAGAGGAGGTGTGTTTGTGGGGACAGGAGTTCTGTCCTGTCACACCAAGGAGAAAAAGGAAAAAAAATCCCATTTTTAAGGGAAGTTTTCTGGGAACTTGCTGAAGAAACCATGAGCTTGCTGTGCTCACACGTAGCAGGAGTCCCAACCCTAATTCTGCAACTCTAATAACTCTAGCCGACAATCCAGCTTGTGTTGTACTACTCAGCTTTGTTCTAATTAATTACTAATTGTTCAGTTCCTGCAGATCAGAGCCTGAGGCTGCTGTCATCGACAGCTGGCATGCTCAGGTGGTGATTACTGGGTTTTCAGATAGGAAAAAACCAAAGTTTAATCATGTTCCAGTAAGGAAATTTATGTTTTCATTCAGAAGGAAAAAACAGACATTAGACAGAAGTTAGGGCAGAATTCTCTGAGTGTTTCTTGATGCTGCAGCCTTTTTCTGCCTGAAGTGTGCAGAGTTGGGGCAATTTAATTATGGAAGGCAAATGAATTTTTCTGAGTTTGTCTCACAGCTGAGAATGGAAATATTTTTCTAAATAACAGAGTTTAAGGTTTGCAGTCTGCACTTGAGATACTCAGTGTAAGGTGGGCACGGGCATCATTACACACCTGGAATTTCTGCTTAGAATCATGGAATAGTTTGGGTTGGACAGGACCTTAAAGATGATCCAGTCCCATCCCTTCTATGGACAGGGAAACCTTCCATTATTCCAGGTTGCTCCAAGCCCCATCCAGCCTGGCCTGGGACACTTTTTCCTCAAAATACATTTTAAAAAGACATTAAAATGCTGTAATTTGGTATTTATTGATCAGGTAGGTCTTGCTTGAGAACAATAGCACAAAATCATTGTTCTCCCAGCATTTTTAATTACTAAAAAAATAAATTTGGGTTATTATTTCTGAAATAACATCGAAATAGAAGGCACCTTACAGACGCTCAGGGCCTCTGTGTGACGTGTGGCTCTGGTTGTGCTTCACTTTGATTCTGCTTTTCGTGACAACAGGATAATGGAAATGCCACCCCAGTGTTTATTCTGAAGGGAAATTCCCTTTTTCCCCAGCCCAGGCTTTGAAGAGGATGGCTGTACCTCTGCTGGGAGTGGATGTGCAACACCACATTCCTCAGCAGGGGGCTCGATGTGGAAATTAAAGGATTTTTTCAGCTGCCATAGTTGGAGAGCCCGACGAGCTGTTGCTCCAGAAAGTCTTGGAATCATAAAAATAATGGGATGGCTGTCATATCTCTGTATCAAATATAATCACCAAACCAGAGAGACCTTTTAATAGGGGAAAAAAAAGGCAATTCTGCAGTGTTTTAGAAGCTTCTGCTCGATACTACAACAATTCTATTACCCAGCCAGAGCAGTGATGTGCTTGGTGGTGAACTCAACAAAAAATATAACTGGGAGCCTTCAGTTTTGTTTTGAGCCATTTCCTGTACTAGAATAATAAAAAAGCATGAAACTGCAAGGATTATTTGTGAGAAAATTGCTGCCTTGCAAGGCCAGAGGCTGAGAGAGCACGGCCCTGGATCGGCAGAGACGAGGTTTGCACGGCAGGTCTGGGAGGGGAAGGGCCAGACTTGGAGTGGGGGGGAGTTGGGAATTAACACCAAGAGACTCACTGGGGCAAGAGGAATCACTGGCAAAGTAGGGTTTTTTTCAGTTTTTGTCTGTTTGGGGGTTTTTAAATCTCATTTTGACGGTCTTTGCCACGTTTCACGGACTTTCACTCTGTACTTTGGACATGTTGCCACTATAATTTATTTCTATCTACGTGGTCCCAAAGAAAGAACAAAGGAGGTGGTTAATGGTTTGTTGGGGGGTGTGTGTGTTCTGTTATTGGGGAGTTTGATCTGTTTGGTTGGGGGTTTTTTTAATCCCCCACATGAATTCTTCCCGTTCAATCAGGGCATCTTCAGGCTGAGGCTTTATCCAGGTTCTCATGGGATGTGGACACAAACTGGGACAGGGAACAGAGGGGCTGTGCATGGGAAATTGTCATACTTTGGATTTCACCTCAGAGAATCATAAAATCCCTGGATGGTTTGGGTTGGAAGGGACCTTAAAATCAACCATTCCCACTCCTACCATGGGCAGGGACACCTTCCCCTGACCCAGGCTGCTCCAAGCCCCAGTGTCCAACCTGGCCTTGGACACTGCCAGGGATCCGGGGGCAGCCACAGCTGCTCTGGGCACCCTGTGCCAGGGCCTCCCCACCCTCCCAGGGAACAATTCCTTCCCAAAATCCCATCCATCCCTGCCCTCTGGCACTGGGAAGCCATTCCCACAAGTGGAAACCTGAGTTGGCTCGGGTAGAACCATGGGAAGAGCCCCCACTTCCAGGTAGGATCTGAAGGGGTGACAGCTCATTTTTTAGAGCTCATCAGGAGCCTTTGCAATATCAATGTCATTGCTTCAAGGAATGAACACGAATCCATCAATTTTTAGGGCTGTAAAAGTGATGATGATGATGGATGGGAGGTGAGGTGGGCACAGGGAAAGGACACCTCTGGTGGTGTAGCTGTCAGTGGTTTGTGCAGCTCAGTGTCTGTTATCAGTGCAGCCATCGGGGATCGTTATCTTTTTTGGTAGATTTGAGCCCAGCTCTATCTTTGGTGTCAGAATCACTTATCTGAAATGGTGTTCAGCTGTCAATGTAATTTCCAGGTGATACCGAGCATCATCTTTAAGTTTTCAGCTCCAATTTTTAGCTTAATTGCGCCAGGAGTGGCACCAGCTAAAACTTGAGAAATGCTTCATTGGTTTTTCTAAGCTGAATATAAAACTATCTTTAAAGCTTATTGTCTGTATCATGCAGCTTATGCTGAAGAGTGAACGGAGTGCAGGTGTTTTAAAGGGAGATCCCAACATTCAAGTTGGAGGATGTGGCCACCATAATTAATTTTGAATGGAATGCAGGTGTTTTCAATGGAGATCCCAACCTTTAAGTCGTGCCTTCCTGCCCTGCCCCTCACTCCTTCACTTTCCAGCTGATTTTTTTCTGCTTGGGCTCCCAATATCACATATCTCAGGAAGGATTCAGCTCCAAAATGATGACAGTAATTTGATTTTCTCCTTCAGTGTCTTTCAAAACTTTCCATTTCTCCAAATCCGGGACAAGCTTAAAGCTTGAGACGTCTTCAGACTTTGAAAGGTGCTCCAAAGACTCAGCTCAGACTGACACTGTTTTTTGGGTTTTCTTGACTTTTCCCTGAGCTGAAATGATGGAAAATTCAGTGCAGTCCTCCAGAGGTGTGGTGAATGCCCTCAAAATCTGAATTTCAGGAGGAGGTGGCAGTTCTTGCTGCATTTATTCTCCCCCAACTGCTACAGAAACCTCGTTACTAAAGTCATTTTTCTCTCCAGTGGTTTCCCCAGCCTGTGTCAGCATTTTCCTCTTGGGGTTAAGTTTGTTGTTGATGTTGTTCCTCTTTTATGATACGAATTCTTTTCCAGACTTGAGCAAAGGAAAATCTCCCCCCTGCCAGGACACTGTAATCCTGTGTTATGCATGAAGTGTTGCAGATGGTTTATTCAGGGGGGGATTGGATTTTCTCTCTGCAGCCCAAGGGCTCGTGTTCGTGCTTCCGGCACTGTTTGTGGGGCTGGGATGGGGGGAATTCCAGGGATGCAGGCACTCAGCATTCCTGCAGTTCCTGTGGCAGGTTGCAGTGCCTGCATCCCCGGGATTTGATGCAGGCTCCCAGAGCTGCCTGCACAACCACGCTGCAGGCTTGGCTTTTACTTTTCCAATAACTCCCAGGCTTGCTGGTTTAATTTTAATAGTAAATGCAGTTTCTATTTATGTCCTGAGACTCCAGGCTGTAAAGAACTCGACTATCCCTAGAAATCCGCATGGGGAATGATCTTTTTTGGAGATAAATGCCTTATTAACATGCTTGGGACTTAATAATAGATGAGAAAATCAAGATGCATTTCATGTCCCAGAGCCAGATTTAGAATTAAAGCTGGTGCTGTTGATGCCATAAGTTTAGTCCTGGGAAGTAAATATATATCTGCTAACTTTGGGAATGTCAGAGGAGAAGAGGAGCAGCGAGCACCGGTGGCAGGTGCTGTATCTGTACCACAGGCCAGGCTGTTGCTTCTGTTCCTGGTGCTGCAGGAGCAGGGAGCTGCTGTCTGTGCCCAGAGCAGCCATTCCGAATAAAGAATTGGAATATCAGCCTTTTGATGCACGCTCAGCCAGCAGCTCGTGGAAAAACAGATGTTCCCTTGAATCTCTGCGCGCGTTCGCACGCGCCGCTGTTGGGATGCAGCCCCAGGCAGGGAACAGGTGTTCCCTGGAATTATCTGGGGCCCGAGTTCAACATCTGGCAGCGTTGGCTTCGTTGGGTTTGTAATTGTTTTGTACTCGTTTAATTTCCCTGCTGGTCAGTGGGAAGGGCTTGGAAGAGCCAGGTTTGCACCAGGAGCACGTGGCTGCGGTGTCAGGAAGCTTTTTGCTGTGGCTGCTGCTGCTCTCAGGGGATTTCGTGGAGGATGAATGTCCTGGAGTGGCTTTTGGTAGTTGGAGTTTTAGTGCTGCCTTGTAAAAAATTGGAGGGAGAATTGTACACATGTGATAATACACATAAATAAATACACATTTCCTAAGTGGAAGCTGCAGGGGGGGAAAAAAAGGCTGCAAAGACTATGGATTTTTCCTGGTGTAAACTTCAGCGTGAGCTGGTTTGAAGCTGATGCTTCCAGGGAGCCCCTGGGACGTACAGAGCAAGCAGGGTCCTGTGCTCACCTCACGTGGTCAGTGGCTTAATCTGAACATGAAGAAATCCTGTTGGTTTGGCTTTAAAAAGAATCCCCAAAGTGACTTTTATTGTGTTTGGAAAGATTCTGGTTCATGTTTTTGTCAGTGTGTGGATGCAGCTGGCTCAGCGTGAGGGAGCTGTATCCAAACGCCTCCAGAGAGAGGGGGGTGGTTTTGGGATGGTTTGGGGGAGTGTTTGGTGACAGTCACTCCTGCCTGGCTGCCACCTCGGGATGTGGGTGGTCCACGTTGGCCAGGTCATAACAGGGGCTGAGAAGATTGAGCAAAATACTCTGAACTTAAAAAAAGGGGAGAATCTAGGATGGAGGCCTTAAGGAATAAGGTCTGTAAGGCATTACTTAACTGGAGGAGCAGATCCTGTCTGTCTGTCTGTCATCAGCAAGATGTCATCTGACAGAGGTGCCAAGGAGGCTGTGGAAGGACAGTCCCTGGAAGCAGAGATGTGACAGTGCTGTCCCAGCCCCCAGACCCCAGGGGAAGGTCCTGCCCTGTTGTCACTGCTGCTGCTCCGCAGTCCCTTGCCCATCCCCGTTGTGGCACCCCAGTTTTGCTGTCTGAGCCATCAGTTGGGCTGTGCCTGTGAGTCTGATCATGAAGCTGGTTCAGATTTCAGGGAAAAGTGAGTTTTCCTTGCTCCTCCCCCTCGTTTGCAGGTGATGTACGGGTGTGTTGGCGTAGTGGGAACAAGTGGGGCGTAGGAGACAAAAGGAATGAGAATGTGCAGAACCTCGTGCTGGCAAAGCCTTTGTGCTCTAGAGCAGCTGATCCAGCCCTGCTGTGTGTGCTGGGAGCAGGAGGATCCACAGAAACATGGAGCAGTTTGGGCTGGAAGGGACCTTTAAAGGCCACCTAATCCAGCCCCTCACAATGAGCAGGGACATTGACATTGGGAGAAGCTTTGAGGTCATCAAGTCACCTGCTCCAATCCCATCCAACCTGGCCTTGGATGCTTCAGGGGTGGGGCAGCCACAGCTTCTCAGGGCAACCTGTGCCAGGGCCTCTCCACCTCATCATAAAAAGATTTTTCCTCTCAGTCTTGGCAGCTCCATGCCCAGGGAAGCTGCTGGAGGAGAGTCTCAGCCACTGCAGAGGTGAGGAGAGGAATTAGAAACCTTGGAACAGTGGTGCCATCACTGCTCCTCCAGTTACAGAACTGCTAAAAATCTTGGGAAGCAGCTGAAGGTTTAAAAGCAAGAACTTTTTCTACTAAAGGTACACATCAGACATGTTAACTCCATGGGGGACACGAAGCAGGGACAAGGAGAGGGGGATGGCTGGGTTCCCTGGAGCAGCAGATCTGAGCGGCTCTGTGGTGGGGCTGGAACTCCTGACCCATCCACCAGCGAGCTGACCAGCCAAGGAGAACCTTTACTGTTAACTTCCATATTGTCAGTCCCCATTTCCATCTGCATCACTGAAAGGATCCTTCTATCTTTAAATTTGGCCAAGCAATGGATTTGACCCTGAAAAATGTGCCAAAGGCTCTGCTGCTTAAATTTCCTTCCCAGGCATCATCCCTGAAGGGTGTCCCTGGTGCTGTTTCTGCCTGGAGGGGCTGTGGGACTGCAAGGACCTGGTGTGGAGGAGCTCAGGTCATGGTGGAGTTGGAGAATCAGCAGTGAGCTGGTGCCTCTGCAGGTGTTTAGTGACTGGTGCTGGCAGCAAAAGCAGTGTCACAGCTCCCTGTGCACACTTAAATCCATCATGCAACCTGAGCACTCCTTGCATTGTTTGGATTTGGATTTCTGTGGTGCAGAGCTCTGCTAGACTTTGGATACATCTGTAAGGTTTCCATCCTACTGTGCTGAAAGCTTTCAGCCACAACGCTCCCTCCTTCCCTCCTTCCCTCCTTCCCTCCTTCCCTCCTTCCCTCCTTCCCTCCTTCCCTCCTTCCTTCCCTCGATGTGTTCAAGTGAATTCTCACACATCCACTTGTGTGTTCTCCTTTTCTGGCTTTGGAGAGTCAGACAGGGCTCGCTTCTACTTTTGCTTTTTCCCTTCCTCCCCTCCTCCTCCTCCAAAACGAAACTGCTGCTGAAACACAAGCGTTCAATCTGGCCATGATGCAGCACAAAACTCGTGTGTGAGTATTTCCCCTTGGCTGTAATTAGTTTTTGTGTTCGAGAAGCAATTTTAAACACTCATCCCAGAGCCATTACAAGGGAGCATCTGTGTGAGGACACGTTTTCTGCAGCTGAGGAGCAAAGGGGCCGCTGGGACGGAACCAAAGGCAACTTCTCAAGTTAATTGTAAGATTTTATTGGTGTTTCACTCCGCTGCTCAAGGGTTTCTCGTGCGAATCAATGGCACACTGCCTGATTTATGTGTGAGCCCTGCTTGAAAAGCAGCCCAGATTGATTTGCTGACAGTGCATGGGGAAAGGTGACCCTAATTTGGGACTTCAGTCACAGGCCTCTTGGGACAGGGGCGTGCTGGAAACTTGGAAAATGGAACTGCAGATTTTTGCTTTGGCTTGAAAGGTTCCCTGTCCCTGTTCAGTAAAATGTCATTAATTTGGGGTATGGGTAGCTGTTCAGTCTTCTAAAAGATACCAGTGGGATGTTAAAACCAGTCAAAGTGGGTTTTATCTGAAATGTTTGTTCCTCTAAGATTTCCTAAGCTAATCCTGCAACTTTGTTGCTGGCCTGTGTTTAATTATTTGATTAGTGCCCTGATTAGTCTGATGAGTCTCTTTTCCTTCTCGTTGTGTTAATGATCTCAATCCTTCGCTGAGCTTGCAGGTGAAACTGTAAATAATTCAAAATAGAGCCTTGCTGCAGAGACCTTTCTCAACTAGAATGAGACCAAAAAGGATGGACAGTGAATATACAGCAAGAGAAACACATTTGGATGAGGCACGGGAGTGTGAAATGGCTGTGGCACAGACCTGATAGCAGACAGCAAGCACTCAGAAAATAATCCAATGGTTTTTCCTTCATTTCCCCCATAAAAACCCTCAGTGCCTTCACCTCAGCTCAGTCTCTCGTGGCTTGATCCTCCCCTTGGGCGCTGGGGAGATGCCCTGGGGACGGTGACAGCGGTGAGGGCGTGGAGGTGGCAGCCGTGGTTGGGTGTCACAGCTGCCACCTCCAGCCCCGCAGTCACAACCACATCCTGTCCTTGTGGGGACAGTGACAGTGGCCAGAGCCTGGGGCTTCCTGCTGACTCAGCACTGACATCCTGTCCCTGTCACCCACTGCAGGGAGCAGCTCCCCAGAGTCACCTCCTTTCGAGCTGGAACTCGTTCTCTGGATGTGATTTCGTCCGTGCTGAGCCTCTGTCTCGAAACTTTCCAAGTGGCTTTTAGGCTTTTTGCCTCTGATCTGGAATTCCCAGGGATTCGGGGTAGGGATTGGCAGGGCAAGCCGGGGTTACCAGCGAGAGCCCAGGCAATTTATAAACCTCCTCTGCCCAAAATCAGCCGAGGCCTTTTCTCCCACACTGTCTTTGAATAGATTGGCTCCTCTTTGTAGGCTCCAAAAGCTGGGCTTAGTCAGATGTTCCTCAAACGCTGCTGGGGAAGGGGGGCCAGGGCGGGCTGGCTCCTCACTCATGATAAGCTTTTCTATATATAAAACTGCGTGGCTGGCTGCTGATAGCGCTAATGAAAGGTTCTGTTAACTCTTTCACACATCAGCAGCAGGTACAGGAGGTGTCACTTGCTCTCCCCAAGCAGTTTCGCTAATTGAGAGCAAGTTCTTAATTGCATGCGCTCAGCCCTGCATTGCAGAACCGCTGCTGCCGCAACCCCGAATGTCAGCCACGAGGAAATGGTGAAAGAGGCCTGAAAAAAAAGGGAGTGAGTCCAAGCCCAACTGCAGGGGAGAAGTAAAAATACCCCACAAACTGAGTAGAGTCAGTTCTTCCTGCAAAAATGTCGCACAACAGAGATTCACCTCAGGGGTTTGATTACACGAACCTGCAGAAATATGGGGATTTAAATACTGCAGGCAGCTAATTCAGCTCTTCCTGCAGCTCAAGAAACATCCTTTAGCTGCAGGAGTACTTTTGCAGCAGGTTTTGTGCTTTGCCTGGAGGCAGCTGGCTGAGAACAGCACCTGTATGTGGAGTCACCTGTGTGACACCGAGCGTGGACAGGGGGGCAAGGTGAGGTTAGAGGGGTGGGACACTGGAATGGGATGGAGGGATGGTGGCATCCAGCTCCAGGATCTGCTGTCCCGCTGTCCAGTTTGTGGCTGCGCTCTGGCTGAAGGTGTGCAGTGGGATTTGGGCTCAGAGCTGGCGTTTCAGGGCAAGGTGGTCGCTGCAGCGAGGAGCTGCCCCCTCAGAGCTGCACTTCGCTGGCTGAGGCACAACTGGGCACTGCAGTGAAGCCACAGGGTAAATTCTCTCTGGGACTGAAAAGAGAAGAATCGGCTTCTCGTGAATTTTGTGGTTTCTGAAAAGGCTTCTGCTTGTGTGGGGTTGTTCTGCTGCTTTGGAGCTGCACCTTCGTGAGATGGCCGAGCGTGGCTGGGTTCTGTGTCCCCGAGGGGAACGCTCTGAAGGGCTCCGTGTGTGACTGCTGGAGGTGGGTGAAGGAACACATGGAAAAGTGATGGATTTGCTCTCCTCATCAGCAAAGGATGGATGGAAAGGCTCCTGCCCTGCCTGGGATGAGCAGGGAACGGGCAGCCAAAGCTGCCAGAGCCACGTTGGGTGCAGGGATGGGACTCGGGCTGGGACAAGGGAAGGACAAACTGGCTGTCAAATGGAGCTGGGTGCTTTCAAACTGGGGTGGCCTCTGTGGAATTGTGATCTGGGAACAGACTGCAGCCATCCCTGGCTTTGGGAGGTTGGGAGGGGCAGGAGGTGTTGTGTGAGTTCTTCAGGGATGCTGAAGAACTGGAGGTTTGGATGAGCAGTTCAGACTGACATGGCAGGAACAGGGTAGGTCCAGCCTGTGGTGAGGGATTGGCCCTGGGGACTTGTCAAGGACCTTTTTCCAAATGAGCATTTTACAGCTCTATTGGTTTTATTTAGAATTAATCCTCTTGCACTTGTGTAAGCACCTAAATAAAACATGACTCATTTAATTAATTACTCTGAAATCATGGGACTTTACACTTAGCTTTAGGTAGGAGTTATTTTATCTCCGTCCTTAATGATTAAAGCCTCAGTTCATGACACAACACAAATGAATCTTTAAAAAAGATATGATTAGGGGACTTCAAATTAACCTTCTTATTTGTGTTTGGGGTTGCTTTTTATAACAGCAGGAACTACAGGAAATATGTTATGGTTTTTGGGAGTATTTAAACAATTTTCTATACATCAGGTAGGAAATAGTGTTGTCACTGTGTCGACTTTGGAACTGTATGATCACTTCAGAAATGCACCTGCTGAGTTTTGCAGGATATTTCCTGCAAAAGCTGGTCAGGAAAGTGCAAAAAATGGCTAAAGAGTTCTCCAAAAAGTGTTTGAGGGTAAATGTACATCTGTGAGAGAACACATTAGTCATCCTGACCTCTTTTATTGCAGTGTTGAAAATAGAGCTTTGAACTGAAAATATTTTTCATCTCTTTCTCTCTCAAGTAGTTCCTTCCATTTGTTTGTGTGCTGGTCACCCTGTGCTGGACACTGGGGAGGCCACACCTGGAATTGTGGGGTCAGTTTGGGGCTCCTCCCAACAGGAGAGCCCTGGAGGGGCTGGAGCGTGTCCAGGGAAGGGAACGGAGCTGGGAAGGGGCTGGAGAATTCCTGAGGGAGCTGGGAAAGGGGCTCAGCCTGGAGAAAAGGAGGCTCAGGGGGGACCTTGTGGCTCTGCACAAGTCCCTGACAGGAGGGGGCAGCCGGGGGGGGTCGGGCTGTGCTGGCAGGGAACAGGGACAGGAGGAGAGAGAGGCTCAGGTTGGATATTGGGAACAATTCCTTCATGGAAAGGTCTGTCCAGCCCTGGCACAGCTGCCCAGGGCAGGGGTGGAGTCCCCATCCCTGGAGGGATTTAATATTCATATGGATGTGACCCCCTGGGGACAGTGGTGGCCTTGGCAGTGCTGGGGAATGGTTGGACTCTGTCTCAGGGAGCTTTTCCAACCTAAAAGTTGCCGTGATTCTGTGATGGAGTTTTTTGATCTGACAGCTGCCTATTCCAAGCCTGACCTGTGTAGGTTTAGATGTGACATCCCAATATCTTCACAGCCCTTGCATTGCTTCATTCAGAGCCACTCAAGCATGGAAAAGAAATCTCTCCTTGTTTTTTTCCCCCTTTATTCCCAGGGCTTTGGGGCTGCAGATAAGCCATATGTGCAATATGTGAGCAGGAAATGCAGATTTTTCCCAATTTAAGGCTGCAGAGTTTATTATGCTCCTGGTTTTAAAAACATCTAAGCCAGTCCTTATTTTAGTTCAGTTTATCCCACAGGATATCAACACAACTGCTTTGAGTAATCCTGGCGAGCAGTGGTGCCAAAGAGCACGAGGAAACAGAAGAAAAGGGATCCCTGTCCCACTCAGTGCTGCTGCCTCCCGGTGACCACGGAACAATTGGGGTTGGAAGGGACCTCTGAAGGTCCAACCCATTCCTCAGGCCCAGCCCATCCACTCCTGGGTGCATTTGTAGAATCCCATTGATGGGAAAATTCCCCCACCACCTCTGAAATGGGAAATGTCACTCTGTGAGGGTGGCCTGTCACCCCCAGTGTCACCAGTGGCAGTTAATCCTGGCTGCAGCAGCCCTGTTAATGCAGTGCTTAATCTGCTGCTGACAACCCATGGTTTATACTCCCGGGAGAGCCCAGCCTTGCTAATTGAAATGGATTGGAACCCGTGTTCTCCGTGATAGGCTGAGTTTGGAGACTCAGGATGCTGGGAAAGACACACAGAACCACCTGAACTGGGTAGAATTTAAAAACTGGTATCACAAAGGTGGTAATTCTTGTCTGTATTCAGGTATTTCTCTTTAAACATCATTTTTTTCGGAACAAATAATGGATTTGCCACACCTGCTGACCTCCTCTTCCACAGAAATCGGAGCAAATATAATAATTTGTCCACCTGCATTAGACACAAAGTGACTAAATAAGTAAGACAGTCTATCAAGCTTGATTATTCCAAATGGAAATTGATTTTATTCGGTTAATCGGTGCTTTGCCTCGCTCGGTCTCTTACGTGTAAATGATTATTCTGATTTGTAATTTTTAAATCTAATTATTGCCATCTCTTTGAAATGATCTTTACTGAGGGTATTTGTGTAGAATACATGAGGAGTTTTTACAGTCAGATATAATTTTATAGGTGGTTGTATTAAATTATAAATTATTTAAAAATTAGATATTTATCCCTTACATTCTCCTGTTATTTCTGAAGGGGTTGGAAACAAAGCTTGCCTGGTTTTTATTTGTACAATAACCCCAACAGTGAGCGTGCTGTAAACAGTCCCATTAAAAAATTATGGGGTTTATGGTGAAATTTAATGTTCATCACAGAGCATTTTCTAATTCATCATGTGGCTGAGTTTTGAGGAATGTTTCCCAAGTGGAGAGGTCCTTTCCTGAGTTTATGGTGAAATTTAATGTTCCTCACAGAGCATTTTCTAATTTATCATGTGGCTGAATTCTGAGGAATGTTTCCCAAGCGGAGAGCTCCCTTCCTGAGTTTCTTGCTGGGCTGCACTGAGCACGTGCACAGACATCTCCACAAATATTTCAACTCCATTTCTTTTTTCCCCTCTGGATTTTAGGACTTCCTGAGGGTCTGAGGAAGAATTACAAGGGTTCCAAAAAAAAAAAGAAAATGAAAACTCGATCTGTTGGGGTTTTTAAAGCTCCTGAATGTTAAAGCAGGTCAAAACATGGGACTTGATCAAACTTCTGGAAATTGGATTTGGGGCTTAATGTCTAAGTCCCAAGTAACAGATCCTGTGGAATGGTTACCCCAAGGAGGAGGAATTCTGAAAAGCTGATTCCAGCCAATGGCCCATGGAGGGTGGGGTGTCCCTGGTGGGCTGAGGGCAGGAATCCGAGGTCCTGCTGCTCCACAGGCTTCGGTTCCCAAAGTGGGGATGGGGATGGAGGGCCTGGGTGTGGTCAGAGGGGTCTCTGGGACTCGGCACTTCCTGGAGCTGTTTGTTCATTTTCCTTGGGAACGTGAGGCATGAAGGGTTTAATTCCAGCTGGATGGGGTTTGGAGCAGCCTGGGACAGTGGAAGGTGTCCCTGCCCATGGCAGGGGTGGAATGGGATGGGCTTTGAGGTCCCTTCCAACCAATCCATTTAGAGATTCCATGATTCCATCTTTATGCCAGTTTCCCCCGTTCCTTTGGAAGAGGGAGGAGCACTTCTCCTTCCAGTTATTTGTAAACAATCCAGCGGAACAGTTTTTTTTTGGGAATGCTGCGGCACTGATTGCTTACCCTGATGACATAATGGGGCAATAAAGCCCTAACCACGAACGAGGTCATGGGAGAGCAATTCCAGTTAAACTGTAACCTGGCAGTGCCTGGGATGGGTCAGCAGGCACAGTCCCTGGCTCTCCTGAGGAACAGGAGCTTGAGGAAGAAGAGAGCAGCTCCAATCAGCCTGGCTGGAAGTGAGAGCAGCTCCTGGAGCCTGGGATTGCAGCCAGGAAGGAGCCGCGGTGCCGGCTCGCCTGCTCCAGGTAGGGGAACCTCCAGGCAGCTGGGAAACGGGCACTGGGCCTTGAGATTCTTATCATGGAATCCCAGAGTGGTTTGGGGTGGGAGGGACCTCAAAGCCCAACCCATTCCATCCCCTGCCAAGGGCAGGGACACCTTCCACTGTCCCAGGGTGCTCCAAGCCCTGTCCAGCCTGGCCTTGGACATTTCCAGGGATCCAGGGGCAGCCACAGCTTCTCCAGGGAATCTTTACAGAGACCAGCAGTGTGTTGGGGTTTATGGGTGGAAAGCAGGAAGAGCAAAAGAAGAGGCAGAGCAAGGAGAGAGGGTGGCTGTGTCCCCTCATTTCCTTTTTGGTCTTTCTGTTGTTTTCTTCAATTAAACTCTCAAATTTTTGGGGTAGGCACTTGCTCTTGCTGTGGCCAATGGCTTTGTCAGCCTACAGTGACAAGGCTTTCATGTCTCCCATTTTTAATTCTGTTTTCTGAATGGATGCTGCTTATCCTTGCAAACAGGACTTTGATAGCACTGAGAGTCTGGGGCATGACCTGAGCTCTGGGATTCGAAAGCCTGGGGGAAAACACAAATCCCAACAGCCTGTCCACTCTCCTCTGTGTTACCTGGGGTGTTTCTCTGATTTTTTCCTGCTTTAGGAGGAGGCAGGGGATGGGTATGAATCTAACCTGCTCTGAAGCAGCTGGTGCATCCTTGGAAAAAGGAGCAGGGCTCCAGATCTGTAGCAGGGCCACGTGACACCACGGAGGTTTTGTTGGCCTATTTTCTCAAAGCCCAGGTTTTACTCTTAAGCTGTCAGGTCAGATGAGGATTCAGTTCTGCGGCCAAAATAGAAATTAGCCATGTGTGGTAATCCATTAATCCCTGGAAATAATGTCATTTATTCACGTTTTGGGGAGCTGGGCTGGCCTCGTGGCACCTCCTCGGGCTGATCCCGGGAGGAGCTGTCCAGAGGGGTCACAGGCTGCCCTGATCCCTGTGGAATTGCATTTACACTCCAGGTGCTTTACCTCCCTGGACAGGGAAGCTGTGGCTGCCCCTGGATCCCTGGAAGTGTTCATGGCCTGGTTGGATGGGGCTCGGAGCAGCCTGGGATAGGGGAAGGTGTCCCAGAGTAGTAATAAACTACAGAAAAAAATCATGGGGTTAAACCTGAAGTGCCTGAGCCATTCAGAATAGAGTCATGGAATCACTGAAGAGGTTTGGAAAAGGTTTCCAGGACCATGGAGTCCATGCTGTGTCCCATCCCCACCTCTCCCCCAGCCCAGAGCTCTGAGTGCCACCTCCAGCCCTTCCTTGGACACCTCCAGGGATGGGCACTCCAAACCTCCCTGGGCAGCCCCTGCCAATGTTTGACCACTCTTTCTGTGGAGTAATTCCTGCTGATGTCCAACCTCCTCTGGCACAGCTTGAGGCCAGTCCTCCTGTCCCATTGCTGTTTCCCTGGGAGCAGAGGCTGACCCAGGGAATATCCATGGAATAAAGGCTGGGTGCAGTAGGACCTCAGCTGATAAATGCACTGCATCCCTGGGTGGTTTTAAAGGCAGCTTCTATTTTTTTTTTCCAGGAGGAGCAGCAGTTCCCCTACAGCAGAGCTGTGTAATAATAACAGTTTGTCTCTCCCTGGATCTTTTCCTTTCCACTTTTATCAGCAAGAGGCTTCTTTCGTAGCACGTGGCTGTCCTTCCGTGTTCAGCCGTGCTTTTCTCCCTGCCTGTTCTCCCGGGAGAGTTGTTACTATTTTTTCCTTCTTGTTTTACCAGGCTGTATCATGACATGGTGCCTTTGTGAGTAAGGAAGATGTGGGAAATGCTGCTGTGCCTGCAGCAGTGGGGTTTTTTTGGTTCAGAAAATGGTATCGTTGCAGGCCTGTATGTGAAAGCCATAAATATGAATACAGAGTAAAGTTCACGGTGTTTTTGTGGGGTTGCAGCTTGGTCACCTCCCCATGCACCCCAGTGGGAAGAGAAGGGACAGGAAATGGTCTCAAGCTGTGCCAGGGAAGATTTAGATTGGAAATTAGGGAAAATTTCTTCATGGAAAGGTTTGTCCAGCCCTGGCACAGCTGCCCAGGGCAGTGCTGGAGTCCCCATCCCTGGAGGGATTTAAAGCCACATGGATGTGACACTTGGGGACATGGGGCAGTGGTGGGGAATACTTGGATTTGATGATCTTAAAGGTCTTTTCCAGCCTTAATTCCATGATTCTCTACTCGGTCCTATGTAGTTCTTGGTCCTGCTGAGCCCAGTCCTTTGCATCCACCTCTGCTGCAGCTCCTGGATTTCCTTGGAGTTTTCCTCCTCCTCTCTTTAGGAGGTGGAAATGCAAAGGGCTTTGGCCAAAAACGAGAGCTCAGAATTTGCATAATCCTTGTCACTGTCATTCCTGATAAATTGTGGGGCATCACAGAGCGTTCCAGCCACACTTTATCCCATCCCACAGAACAGATTCCGGGGGTCTGGCAGGGAATTGGCATCTGGAAAACCCTCCTGACAGGGATTTGGAGAGCAGCGCTGATGTTCCTTTCGCTTGCCGGTCTCCTGGAAACCTTCCAGCAACTCCAATTATTCTGTGGGGTTTTTTTTTTTAAGGAGCTGGATGTGTTTTAAGGATGAGAGAGCGAACTCAGCGCTGCCTTGGAAAATCAGCCACTGCCAGGATGGATTGCCCAAAATTCCAGTGCATTTCAGCAGCCTTTGCTGAGGGTGGGAAGCACCCCAGCGTTCAGCACCTCTTCCCTGTTAATTCCACTTTTATCCTGGTTTTATTCCACATCTCCAAATCCTCTTCCTTCCTTTCCCTTCCCTTCAGTTTCCATTAACTGCTGCTGTGTGTCCCGAGCTTTGTAATTATAAATAGAATACAATTATAAATTGTTAATTTGGGACGTTTATGTAATGCTGAAAACGATGCAGGCCCAGTTTGCAGTGAGCTGTTAAACACAATTAATTGTCTAATCCCAGCAATGGGATTGGGAAAGAATGGGATTGTAAAACCCCAAGAATGGGATTAGGTTGTGAGACATTTAGTGTGCTTAAATTATAAATAGTAGTAGGAGGAATTGAAGGAGTAAATTAGTAGGGAGCTGGACTGGGGAAAAAAAATTAAGAAAATTAAGTTGGATGCTAATAATACTCTTTATTATTCTTTTTTCGCTCATTATGTTGGAGAAAAAAATCATTGAGTTTCCCAGCTGTGTATCCATGGAATAGCAGGTGTGTGCTGAGTTGGAATTTACTCCTGGGTGTAGGACTGGGCTTTGGAGAGGCTGGGAATGACTGGGAATATTTCACTTGCGAGTACCAGCTGTGAGAGCGGCGAAAAGGCGGTGTGAAAGTTGTTGTTACGGGAGATTTTTCTATATTCGAGCTTATCCAGGGATTATTGCTGGTGGATTATCCCACTTTACATGGAAAGGCAGGATTTTCTGATGGTTATTCTAATGACTGCCAAGTTCCTGGGTTTTTTAGCGCGTTTTTAGGCAGGGCTGTGTAACACCCTGTGGAAATTGGTAAATTCAATGTATTACCCTGAAACAGGGAGCTCTGGTGGAGCAGCATTTCCAGGGATGTAATTTTAGCAGTGGCTGCAGAGCCACCATCTGGATAAATCCTGCCATTTGTGCAAGGCACAAAGTTAAGGCTGTGTGGAGATATTTCTGAATCAAGCAGGACTGGCTCATGGCTGAGATGGCAGCCTCTGCTAATGAATCTGTTCATTAGGGACTGCATAAATAAACAGCAAATTCACAACAGTTGTTTTCCACCTCGATTTAGAGGGATTGGAGTATTTCCAGACCAGTTTATTTATCTCCATCTATGAATTTCCCTGAATTAAGAAACAGCACGTTCTCATCACACCTTTGCTGTCACTTTCTTCACACTGGAAATGATTTTCTGGTCTCACAAACCCTGAAATTCTGTGGTGGCAAAGCAGACTCAGCTGTGGTCCCCATTCCCTCAAGGAATTCATCCATGGAGCACTTTACCTGTGGCTGAAGGAGTCAGGTGGGATAAGGAAACCCTGAAAAGTGTGTGTTAAAGGCACTTGAAACTTCTTGGTGTTTCTGGTCTGCTTGATGGTAAAAACTTTCCTCTTTGTTATGATTTTTCTTATCTCTGGGAATGACTTCCAGGCTCGTTGCCTCAGTGTCTTCAGAAGCCTTTTTTTTAATGGATGGAGCTTTTTGCCCTGATTTCTGATGTGGTCTTTGAACCATGGCTGAGTGTCACCATTCTGTTGTTGGATTTAAAACCTCCTTAATGCCTTTTTGGGGTGCACAAGTGCTGTCTTCCTCTTCCTTCTGCATCAAAACTCAGTGCTAAGGCAACGGGAGAGTATGAAACAGGGTTTAAATAAATTGAAATTTCGAGCAAATATTGCTTTTTCTTTTTGCTTCTGCTGCAAGATAAAAAAACCCATAATATTGATTTGACCTGAAATTTTCTCTTTCTCTTTGCTTTCTCCCAGGTCCAGGATGGAACATCCCTGCTCGCTCCTGCTGCTCTGTGTTAGCTTCACTTTCGCACAAGCTCTGCCACCCAATGGAACCGAGCTGCCCAAAACAACCACCACAACCAGTAAGGACACGATCCCTGGGGGTGGGATGGGCGTGGATTTGAGGGAGCTTTCCCTGCTGGCACAGTCCAGGATGTTTCTGCAGGACTTTGCCCCCACTGAGGCGGTTCTGATGGTGCCAGGCGCCCTCTGGGTTTGGTCTCCACGTGAGTGGCATTGGGGTTTCACTTTCTCTTTCCCTTGGATGGGAAAAGCCCAGGACAGCTTTGGGAGAGGTGGAGGAGCACAGGGAGTCTCCTGCCTGGGCTGTGAGGTCTGCACGGCTCAGGAGCTGCCCCTGGGGATCCCATGGGATGTGGACACGGATAATGGGAAGTAAATTTTCCTCAGACGACAGGATGGGTGTGTTTAAACACCAGGAGGAACCTCTACACGAGTTCTGCATTTTCTCATGCAAGGGAAAGGTGAAGTGCAGGTGTCCTGTGGAAGGTCCTGGCAGGTGAAAAACAGGAGAGTGTTGTTCCTGCAGCTGAGAGCAATCCCCTGCTCACTGGGCCACCGTGGCACCTTTTATTCATCCTCAGTTCTGTTTGCACAATTTCTTCCTGCTCAAAGCCTCCCACAACCACATCCTAACACGTGACAGTCCTGGGGAGGGGCTTGCTCCAGGGAAATTAAGGGGGTTTTATGAGGAAGTGTCCAAGGCCAGGCTGGACATTGGGGCTTGGAGCAGCCTGGGACAGTGGAAGGTGTCCCTGCCCATGGCAGGGGTGGGATGGGATAATCTGTGAGGTGGGATGGGATAATCTGTGAGGTCCCTTCCAGCCCAAACCAGGGAGATAAAGCTGCTGATGCCCCACATAAACAATGTGACCCAGTCCTGACAGCCGTTCAGGTGACTGTTGTTGACACCCAGTGTTTATAGGAGGCTGATTCTGTGCTTTATTTGCTTTTAATCTGCCTGTGAACTTTACACCCCTGGGGAAGGAGAGCCAGGCAGGAATCCAATGCCAGGCTTGGCTCGTGGCCCCTGGGATTGTTTTGGTTCTTGGTTGCAGTAATTTAAATGGAAATAGGGAGGATTTAGATGGGATATTGGGAAGAAAGTGAGGGTGGGGAGGCCCTGAGAAGCTGTGGCTGCCCCTGGATCCCTGGCAGTGTCCAAGGCCAGGTTGGACACTGGGGCTTGGAGCAGCCTGGGACAGTGGAAGGTGTCCCTGCCCATGGCAGGGGATGGGACAGGATAATTTTCAGGGTTTTTCCAACCCAAACCTGTCTTTGATTCACTGCTAGTTGAGCTGTGAGCATCTGCCCTCTCCAAAATCTGAGGGCAGGGTGGGTGCAGCTCTTCCTGGGCGCTCCCAGAGCTCGGGAGGGGAAGTGGAGGTTGGGGGAACAAGGGGCTCCACCACCAGCAGTGTCAATCTGAGTGTGGCTGTGCTTAGTGCTTCCGAAATAACCAGATTATTAATAGGAATGAAGCTTTAGCCGAGTGTAAATTTGCTAATTAATTGGTTTGCTGGAGCATTGTCGGCCCCTGAGTCTTGTCTGGCACCTGGAGCTGGAGTAGAAAAACAAGTTACTAATATTGGGCTGAATATGCAAGAATATGGGAATTGAGAAGGGGAAGTCACTCGTTGGTTTTATCACTTCCCAGAATTTTAATAACACGAGAACAAAGGGAGTTTTGCCATCAGTGTTGTTCATCTTCAGAGATTAACTCGAAATTGTGTTGAATTTAAGTCTGATAATATGGATAAGAGTAATCTGATCATCCCTATTTTAATTAAATCTTAATTTCAGTGATATGATTCAGAAATGATGGGTGTGACTAAACTGTTTTTCCTCAATATCAAAGCCTTGCTGACTTCACAGTGAGGAGCAGTTTTGTCTGACAGACATGTAGCTGCACACTCAAAATACACTGCTGCAGAAAGAGTTCCAAGATAATTGGATTATCTAATAAATTTGCTAGCCATTGAACTAATGTGGCATTTTTTAAATACAAAAATAAGGATTTTTGATTGAAGCATAAAGAAAACTCCATTTAACAGACTGTGGAAAGAACGAAAAGATCCTAAAAAAATCCAGCTTTCCTTTTGCATGCTAATTTGATGAGTGATCCCAAAAGATAAGATGCTTTTGATCCTGAAAGGAATAAGTAGAAATGATTTCATGTCATTATTTGAGCTGCCTCGGTTTTTTTTCCTCAAAGATTTGCTGAATTACAATGTCAGCTTTATTCTTATTTAAAACACGGTTCCCTTGCCTGGATGGGTCGATTTTTTAGCACTGCTGCCATTGTACTTCCTACCAGAGCACCATGAAATTGCTGCCATGAAATTGCTACCTTGAAATTTCCCTTTGAGAAAATGAGAATATTCTGGGCTTTATTGCACTGCCATTTACTGGAAAGGTGCCCTGCTATTTACTCCAGGTATTCAACTGTATTAAATAAAGAAATGAAACCACAGAATGGTTTGGCTTGGAAGGGACCATCTAGTTCCAACTTCCAAGCTAATATTTATTAGGGTTTGCATAAATAAATGTATATTTCCAGTAGAGACAGCTTAATGCTCTCAGATCCTTGTTTACAGACTGTTTATTCATGATATTGTCCATGACATTCCCAGAACTCCTGGTAATTCAAATATTTGTGAGTTCTCCAGGATTAGTCACAGTTGGGACTGTTTTACTTCCTCTTGTATTTTTACTTGTTGAGGAGCTGAAACGTGGAAGCAGCCTGGGAGTTGCAGTTGCAAACCTTTTAAATACCTTTCCAAATGTTTACATTCCACTGGCGTTTACTCCATGAGTGTTCCTGGTGCCTTTGAATCCTTACAATTCCTTTCCCACCGAGGTAGGAACGTGCAGAGGGAATGAATTTCTCAGAGGAGTTGCAGGTTGAGAAGCAGGNAAATTTGCTAATTAATTGGTTTGCTGGAGCATTGTCGGCCCTTGAGTCTTGTCTGGCACCTGGAGCTGTAGAAAAACCAGTTACTAATATTGGGCTGAATATGCAAGAATATGGGAATTGAGAAGGGGAAGTCACTCGTTGGTTTTATCACTTCCCAGAATTTTAATAACACGAGAACAAAGGGAGTTTTGCCATCAGTGTTGTTCATCTTCAGAGATTAACTCGAAATTGTGTTGAATTTAAGTCTGATAATATGGATAAGAGTAATCTGATCATCCCTATTTTAATTAAATCTTAATTTCAGTGATATGATTCAGAAATGATGGGTGTGACTAAACTGTTTTTCCTCAATATCAAAGCCTTGCTGACTTCACAGTGAGGAGCAGTTTTGTCTGACAGACATGTAGCTGCACACTCAAAATACACTGCTGCAGAAAGAGTTCCAAGATAATTGGATTATCTAATAAATTTGCTAGCCATTGAACTAATGTGGCATTTTTTAAATACAAAAATAAGGATTTTTGATTGAAGCATAAAGAAAACTCCATTTAACAGACTGTGGAAAGAACGAAAAGATCCTAAAAAAATCCAGCTTTCCTTTTGCATGCTAATTTGATGAGTGATCCCAAAAGATAAGATGCTTTTGATCCTGAAAGGAATAAGTAGAAATGATTTCATGTCATTATTTGAGCTGCCTCGGTTTTTTTTCCTCAAAGATTTGCTGAATTACAATGTCAGCTTTATTCTTATTTAAAACACGGTTCCCTTGCCTGGATGGGTCGATTTTTTAGCACTGCTGCCATTGTACTTCCTACCAGAGCACCATGAAATTGCTGCCATGAAATTGCTACCTTGAAATTTCCCTTTGAGAAAATGAGAATATTCTGGGCTTTATTGCACTGCCATTTACTGGAAAGGTGCCCTGCTATTTACTCCAGGTATTCAACTGTATTAAATAAAGAAATGAAACCACAGAATGGTTTGGCTTGGAAGGGACCATCTAGTTCCAACTTCCAAGCTAATATTTATTAGGGTTTGCATAAATAAATGTATATTTCCAGTAGAGACAGCTTAATGCTCTCAGATCCTTGTTTACAGACTGTTTATTCATGATATTGTCCATGACATTCCCAGAACTCCTGGTAATTCAAATATTTGTGAGTTCTCCAGGATTAGTCACAGTTGGGACTGTTTTACTTCCTCTTGTATTTTTACTTGTTGAGGAGCTGAAACGTGGAAGCAGCCTGGGAGTTGCAGTTGCAAACCTTTTAAATACCTTTCCAAATGTTTACATTCCACTGGCGTTTACTCCATGAGTGTTCCTGGTGCCTTTGAATCCTTACAATTCCTTTCCCACCGAGGTAGGAACGTGCAGAGGGAATGAATTTCTCAGAGGAGTTGCAGGCTGAGAGAGGCAGGAAATGGGGCAGCTTTGGGGGTCCTGTTTAGTGCTGGTTCCAACTCCCAGCAAATCAGTGGGAATCTGGAAATGAGATTATTTCCCTCTCTGCTCCACTCTGGAGAGACCCCACCCAGGGCACCGTGTCCAGCTCTGGGGTCCCCAGCACAGGACCTGGAGCTGCTGGAATGAATCCAGAGGAGGCACCAAAGTGTTTAATGGGATGGAGCAGCTCTGCTGGGAGGAAAGGCTGGGAGAGCTGGGATTGTTCACCTGCAGAGGAGAAGCTTTGGGGTGACCTCAGTGTGGCCTTGCAGGGCCTGAAGGAGCTCCATGAGAGCTGGAGAGGGACTGGGGACAAGGGATGGAGGGACAGGACACAGGGAATGGCTTCCCAGTGCNATAAGATGCTTTTGATCCTGAAAGGAATAAGTAGAAATGATTTCATGTCATTATTTGAGCTGCCTCGATTTTTTTTCCTCAAAGATTTGCTGAATTACAATGTCAGCTTTATTCTTATTTAAAACACGGTTCCCTTGCCTGGATGGGTCGATTTTTTAGCACTGCTGCCATTGTACTTCCTACCAGAGCACCATGAAATTGCTGCCATGAAATTGCTACCTTGAAATTTCCCTTTGAGAAAATGAGAATATTCTGGGCTTTATTGCACTGCCATTTACTGGAAAGGTGCCCTGCTATTTACTCCAGGTATTCAACTGTATTAAATAAAGAAATGAAACCACAGAATGGTTTGGCTTGGAAGGGACCATCTAGTTCCAACTTCCAAGCTAATATTTATTAGGGTTTGCATAAATAAATGTATATTTCCAGTAGAGACAGCTTAATGCTCTCAGATCCTTGTTTACAGACTGTTTATTCATGATATTGTCCATGACATTCCCAGAACTCCTGGTAATTCAAATATTTGTGAGTTCTCCAGGATTAGTCACAGTTGGGACTGTTTTACTTCCTCTTGTATTTTTACTTGTTGAGGAGCTGAAACGTGGAAGCAGCCTGGGAGTTGCAGTTGCAAACCTTTTAAATACCTTTCCAAATGTTTACATTCCACTGGCGTTTACTCCATGAGTGTTCCTGGTGCCTTTGAATCCTTACAATTCCTTTCCCACCGAGGTAGGAACGTGCAGAGGGAATGAATTTCTCAGAGGAGTTGCAGGTTGAGAAGCAGGAAATGGGGCAGCTTTGGGGGTCCTGTTTAGTGCTGGTTCCAACTCCCAGCAAATCAGTGGGAATCTGGAAATGAGATTATTTCCCTCTCTGCTCCACTCTGGAGAGACCCCACCCAGGGCACCGTGTCCAGCTCTGGGGTCCCCAGCACAGGACCTGGAGCTGCTGGAATGAATCCAGAGGAGGCACCAAAGTGTTTAATGGGATGGAGCAGCTCTGCTGGGAGGAAAGGCTGGGAGAGCTGGGATTGTTCACCTGCAGAGGAGAAGCTTTGGGGTGACCTCAGTGTGGCCTTGCAGGGCCTGAAGGAGCTCCATGAGAGCTGGAGAGGGACTGGGGACAAGGGATGGAGGGACAGGACACAGGGAATGGCTTCCCAGTGCCAGAGGCCAGGGCTGGATGGGATATTGGGAAGGAATTGTTCCTTGTGAGGGTGATGAGGAGCTGGGATAGAATTCCCAGAGCAGCTGTGGCTGTCCCTGGCAGTGCCCAAGGCCAGGCTGGACATTGGGGCTTGGAGCAGCCTGGGACAGTGGGAGGTGTCCCTGCCCATGGCAGGGGTGGCACTGGATGATTTTTAAGGTCCCTTCCAGCCCAAACCATTGTGTGACTCTGTAACATCCAGAAGGGACCCAGAGCTGGGATTTCCCTGCGAGACCCGTGGTTGTTGTTTCACAGAAAAAATGAGGCAGCGTCAGAAAACTGAGATACAACGAAGGAACCTGGCTCGTTTTACTTGGTATTTAAATGCCAGAGGGATGCTCTGCTGGTAGGCACTCAATTCCAAGAATGAGTTTGCAGAGCAGAACTGCAGAAGGAGGTGGTTTCGGACTGGGGGTTGGACTGGGTGACATTTAAAGGTCCCTGCAGCCCAGCGTGCTCGGTGGTGCTGTGCCTGCAGTGCCAGGTGGGCTGTGCTGGCTTTGCCTGGGTGGGACTCAGCTCTGAGACGTTAAACTTGCATTTCCTGCTGCTTGCCTCCTGTGTTCTGCTGCTGTGGGTGCTGGTTTCCCTGCCCTACCTGGCTTTTTTCCTTTGCCCTTCCTTTATTGAATATTTTTCTCTGATTTGGGTTTGTGCTTCACATGAACCAAACAAATCTCCTGCTAGATCAGCTGCTTCCTTCCTGCAGCCAAGGCATGGCAGGGTTGGGGTTTTCTCTTCCAAAAATATCCTGAGAGGGTTTAGAGTGGGTGTTGTCATATTCCCTGTTGGACATTTGTTTGGGATATCTCTGGTTTTTGGAAAAGAAGATGAGACCTGTGCATAAATGGAGTTGGTTGTTGTGGGATTTCTCCTGTGCTCAGATAAAGATTATTTTGTTGTGTCACTCACCAGGATAACTTCAGGGTTAGGGCAAACCTTGGCCTGCCAGCTTGCTTTTGTGGAGGGGGGAAAAAGTGTTTTAATCACTCTTTTTTTTTTTCATTTTATTCATTATTTTTCATTTCACTTTTCACACTTTAATTCATTTTACCCAAAAATACGAAGGAGCTGATCCAAGGATGGAGAAGATCAAAGTCTGGGAGGGAGTGTGGAGGGAGGATCACTGATGTGCACATGCTGCTGTTCATTCCCTTTTTCCTGGGGGGTGGCTTTGTGTTTGACACAAATGGAAAGTGAGAACATCCCAACCCTGGAGGAATTGGAGATGCACTTCCAGAAAGGGCCAGCAGCACCAGGAATGGAGCCAGGGAGAGCCCTGAGTCAGCCTTGGTGGGTGCAGGGGAAGCACAAGGGGCTGTCACCACCCTCCTGGTGAATATTAAAGTCACTTTTTCATTATGTCTCAAAAAAAAAACCCCTTGGGATGATCTTTGGCTGGCTGTGAGCAGAAATCCCAGTGGTTTTGGGCCACAGCTCTTGGGGTGGGAGCAGAGGAAAAGTTTCCCTGCTTTGGAGGATTTGCCTCTCCCGCATCCATTTACTGCAGTGTTTCAGTCATCCATTTTTGAAGCAGTAGGGGTTAAAAAAATGATTTCAGGCCTTTGTTTCAGTCTCCCCTTGAAACCTTCCTTAGTTTGGGGACAGTTGTGTTGGCCAGAGATGTTTCAGCCTCTGCGTCTGCAATGGCCTAAGCTCAGTTTTAACTTTCTCATGCAATTTTTGGGCTACAGTTACAAATTTACTGATATTAAAGAGAATAGAGGTAAAAAATGAAACCACACTGTGCCTCACTCACAGGCTCTGCAGGGATGAAGCCACTGGTGAGCAACTGCAAGGATTTGGGAACAGATGTGCCCAGGTGTGAAGAAAAACAGACTTTTTGTGGATTTTGACCCAATTTCCCTGTGAGATGGTAGGAGGAGAGGCGAGATCTCGGGGCAGAGAATTAAATCAGTCGTGGCAGGGGTGCTCTGCCCTTGACTAAAGAAATGGGGCAGTAATTTGGCACAAGGTTCAACTTCTCCTGGCTTGGATTGAGCTTTCGGTGTTTGTCTGGGAATCACTTCTCCAAAGACACCCCAGAAATGGTGCAGCAGTTCTGAGAAAGGAAGAGATGGGTGATTTTTTTTTTTTTTTTT
>VZTH01016144.1:51315-71472 GCA_013397815.1 Aleadryas rufinucha
TGGACATTGGGGCTTGGAGCAGCCTGGGACAGTGGGAGGTGTCCCTGCCCATGGCAGGGGTGGCACTGGATGATTTTTAAGGTCCCTTCCAGCCCAAACCATTGTGTGACTCTGTAACATCCAGAAGGGACCCAGAGCTGGGATTTCCCTGCGAGACCCGTGGTTGTTGTTTCACAGAAAAAATGAGGCAGCGTCAGAAAACTGAGATACAACGAAGGAACCTGGCTCGTTTTACTTGGTATTTAAATGCCAGAGGGATGCTCTGCTGGTAGGCACTCAATTCCAAGAATGAGTTTGCAGAGCAGAACTGCAGAAGGAGGTGGTTTCGGATTGGGGGTTGGACTGGGTGACATTTAAAGGTCCCTGCAGCCCAGGGTGCTCGGTGGTGCTGTGCCTGCAGTGCCAGGTGGGCTGTGCTGGCTTTGCCTGGGTGGGACTCAGCTCTGAGACGTTAAACTTGCATTTCCTGCTGCTTGCCTCCTGTGTTCTGCTGCTGTGGGTGCTGGTTTCCCTGCCCTACCTGGCTTTTTTCCTTTGCCCTTCCTTTATTGAATATTTTTCTCTGATTTGGGTTTGTGCTTCACATGAACCAAACAAATCTCCTGCTAGATCAGCTGCTTCCTTCCTGCAGCCAAGGCATGGCAGGGTTGGGGTTTTCTCTTCCAAAAATACCCTGAGAGGGTTTAGAGTGGGTGTTGTCATATTCCCTGTTGGACATTTGTTTGGGATATCTCTGGTTTTTGGAAAAGAAGATGAGACCTGTGCATAAATGGAGTTGGTTGTTGTGGGATTTCTCCTGTGCTCAGATAAAGATTATTTTGTTGTGTCACTCACCAGGATAACTTCAGGGTTAGGGCAAACCTTGGCCTGCCAGCTTGCTTTTGTGGAGGGGGGAAAAAGTGTTTTAATCACACTTTTTTTTTTTCATTTTATTCATTATTTTTCATTTCCCTTTTCACACTTTAATTCATTTTACCCAAAAATGCGAAGGAGCTGATCCAAGGATGGAGAAGATCAAAGTCTGGGAGGGAGTGTGGAGGGAGGATCACTGATGTGCACATGCTGCTGTTCATTCCCTTTTTCCTGGGGGGTGGCTTTGTGTTTGACACAAATGGAAAGTGAGAACATCCCAACCCTGGAGGAATTGGAGATGCACTTCCAGAAAGGGCCAGCAGCACCAGGAATGGAGCCAGGGAGAGCCCTGAGTCAGCCTTGGTGGGTGCAGGGGAAGCACAAGGGGCTGTCACCACCCTCCTGGTGAATATTAAAGTCACTTTTTCATTATATCTCTAAAAAAATACCCTTGGGATGATCTTTAGCTGGCTGTGAGCAGAAATCCCAGTGGTTTTGGGCCACAGCTCTTGGGGTGGGAGCAGAGGAAAAGTTTCCCTGCTTTGGAGGATTTGCCTCTCCCGCATCCATTTACTGCAGTGTTTCAGTCATCCATTTTTGAAGCAGTAGGGGTTAAAAAATGATTTCAGGCCTTTGTTTCAGTCTCCCCTTGAAACCTTCCTTAGTTTGGGGACAGTTGTGTTGGCCAGAGATGTTTCAGCCTCTGCGTCTGCAATGGCCTAAGCTCAGTTTTAACTTTCTCATGCAATTTTTGGGCTACAGTTACAAATTTACTGATATTAAAGAGAATAGAGGTAAAAAATGAAACCACACTGTGCCTCACTCACAGGCTCTGCAGGGATGAAGCCACTGGTGAGCAACTGCAAGGATTTGGGAACAGATGTGCCCAGGTGTGAAGAAAAACAGACTTTTTGTGGATTTTGACCCAATTTCCCTGTGAGATGGTAGGAGGAGAGGCGAGATCTCGGGGCAGAGAATTAAATCAGTCGTGGCAGGGGTGCTCTGTCCTTGACTAAAGAAATGGGGCAGTAATTTGGCACAAGGTTCAACTTCTCCTGGCTTGGATTGAGCTTTCAGTGTTTGTCTGGGAATCACTTCTCCAAAGACACCCCAGAAATGGTGCAGCAGTTCTGAGAAAGGAAGAGATGGGTGATTTTTTTTTTTTTTTTTTAATTGTGTAATTGTCTGAGGGAAATTTTAATTCCCTTGTGATGCAAACTTGTTGTTTTCCCCCCTCATGTTATGGAACTAACGAGAACCAACACAAACCCCTAAATCCTGGAGCGTTCTGATCCTGAGGGTGACATTTCCAAACTCCAGAAGTGGGTGGAAGTGGCTGCATTTGGTCTGTGAGGGGGCAAAAAGAGAGATTTTTGTGTTTGTTTGCCCGTCAGCCCTCGGCTTGCAGACGGAGTCGCGGAACAGCGCGCACAGAAAGCGTTGGGGGGTGATTCATCTTCATCCAGACACTCCTTCCAAGAGTGATTTCCTGACACCCTGCCAAGTCGTGCCTTCTGATTACAATTTTGTCATGCCTGTCACTTTTATCTTTACACACCACTTAAATGTCATCTCTCGTGCGTTTTATTGCCTTCCCTGCCTTCGGGTGATGACGTTGGCTTACGAGACCTTCTCTCCCTGTGTGTCCCCAGCTCACCTGTGCCTCTGAAGGAATTTTTTTCCCATGCCCTCATACCCTGGTTGAGCACTCAGAGAGTTTCCAGCTGCTCCCAGGGCACAAATGGTTTTGCAGCCAGCAGTTCTGGGTAGTTGGTTGATCCATGTGAATCCCTTCTTATTTATTGCAGGTGTTGCTTGCTCCTGAATATTTTATTGAATTCCAGAATTGTTTGGGATGGAAGGGACCTTAAAAATCCCCCAGTGCCACCCCTGCCATGGGCAGGGACACCTTCCACTGTCCCAGGCTGCTCCAAGCCCAGTGTCCAGCCTGGCCTTGGACACTGCCAGGGATCCAGGGGCAGCCACAGCTGCTCTGGGCACCCTGTGACAGGGCCTCACACCCTCCCAGCCAAAAATTCCTTCCCAATTTCCCATCCAACCCTTCCATCTGTCAGCACTCAAAGACCACTGCAGGAATGGTAAAAAAACCCATTAGAAGTGTGTAAATGTAGTTTAAAAGGGAAAAAAAAAATTCCAAAATACCAGCAGCAACAGGAATTGCCTTGATTTTGGAGGAGTGGTTGTAGGGTTGTGTTTTGCTTGCTGAAGGTTCAGGCTGGGAGTTTGGCTTCCTTAAATAAAACATGTTGGGATTTTAATGATTTTAATCTGTTCCATGTTGAATTATTCAGTAGAACTAAAAGGTTACAGAAGCATAATGAAAGTGAAAGGTAAAGAGACAAATCCATGAAACACTGTGAACAGAAGGGTGAGACTCAGAGTTGGTACCAGATATAACAAAGATGTTCTTTAATCTCCATTCTGAGGAAAATCTCCTTATTCCTACTCGCTCTTACATTTATATAGAATATAAGTGAATAAAATCTGTATGAAAGGTGGCATTTTTGGGTGGTTTCTGTGTGGTTGAGAAGCAGCTGATGGGAAAAGGGCACTGCAGCAAACCTTTTAATGGGCTTCAAATTCAGCTTGGTACCTTATATCTGTTCAACTTTCTCTGATTTACAGGCAAATTAAAAAATAACCTTGATTTTCTCAGCAGCAGTAGTTTGGTTGTGCTTTTGAAGGGGGGAGAAAAGAATTAAAAAATTTTTAAAAATTAACTTTCAACTTGAGCTTTGCCTGTGCCAAGTGATGTTTTTAGTAAGCAGAGGCAGATTATTGGACAGAGTTTTTGATGCACCAAGCACAGCTTTTGTGGCAGATGAGGCAATCCACGTCTTAATATTCCACATCTCCTGTGTTCCATGCCCAGACTCCACCGAGGAGAACAGCCTGCACAAGGAGCTGCTGACTTCGCTGCTGATCCTGGTGCTGGTGGTCATCATCTTCGTGGTGCTGGTGGGGTATTTTTTCAGGTGGGTGTGTTGGTGGGGCCGTGCAGTGGCTCAGCCCCGTCCCTCGTGCCCTCCCACGGAAGCAGAAGGGGCGGCGGGGCCTCGGCGCGGCGCAGACGGGGCCGTGCCCGCGCTGCCAGCATGAACAGAAAGAGTTCCTCCAGAATTACGTGGTGGGTCCCCAAGGGCTGTGGGGGGAAATGCTCCTTCCCCTCAGCAGAGGTGCCCAGGCTAACGTGGTGTCTCTGTTCCAGGTTCAGGAGACACAGGAAAGCTGTGGTGAACTCCGGAGACAAAAAGATGCCAAACGGGATCTTGGAAGAACAAGGTAAGGAGAGATTGGCTTTCAGACTCTTCACTTTCTTTGTGTGTGCCTTGGTCTCTAACAATTCCTCAGTGTTTGCTTTTATTTATATTATAAGTGACAGGGTCGTTAATGAAGAGAAAACAGTTTTTAAAAATAACAGTCACAAATGGTTTGGGTTGGAAGGGACCTTAAACTCATCCAGTTCCAACCCCTGCCATGGGCAGGGACACCTTCCAACACTTGGTTGTCCCATTGAGTGATAAAATATTGGAATGGTCTGCCCAGGGAGGTGGTGGAATCACCATCCCTGGAGGTGTTTAAAAAGAGATTGGATGTGCTCGGTGCCATGGTTTAGTTTAGTTGAGGTGTTGGGCACGGTTTGGACTCGATGGTCTTGAAGGTCTCTTCCAACCTGGTGATTCTGTGATCCAACCTGGCCTTGGAGTAGAGATCCATATTTAGAAATCCAAATTCAAGCAGTCTATAGAAAATCTTGACTTTCAGTTGCTGGTGTTAAATAAGTTTCACTTTTAAGTTGTGATGCAGCAAAACAAATGTTTCCGTGTAAAAACTTCCCTGGGCTCTTTGGAGATGTTGTAGCAGGATGCCAGCTGAGATCTGGGTTTCTGGCACTGATCTGTGGGTTTAGAGAAAGAATTGCTGTATTTCTTCTTAAAATAGGGGAAAAAAGTCCTTAACACTTTGTGAACACACTGGGTGGTTTCTGAAAGGGAAGCAGGGGGTTGAGATGGGGCAGTTTTAAGCCAGAGGCGCTGAAATAAAACACTCTGAGGAGTTAAAATTGTTTCCCACTCTGAGTTGTGCTGGGTTTGTTTCCGCCCAGGCTGGCTCCTCTGTGGGGCCCAGCTCAAACCCAGCAAACCTGGAGGGGCTGTGCAAGCTGTTTTAGCCACAAGCCAGAGAAAAATGATCAAGTTCAAGATAAAAATGAATCAGTCTGTGGGTTTTGCCAGTTGCACTGGCTGTGTGAGAAGAGATGGGTGAGTTAAAGAGGGTGGCAGTCGGAGGGAAAGTCAAAACCCTAAAAATACCTGTCAGCTTCCTGCTGGGCTGGTGCTCGTGCACGGGGGCAGCAGCTCCTCTTGGGGCACAGTTTCTGGTGGCTGCTAAGTCAAAGATAAATTATTATTATTATTTTTAGTAGTAGTAGTATTTCCCCTTGAAATGAAATAATCTCGCAGCATCTTTTTGGTGATGGGTGCCAAAAGCTGCCCCTGCCCTGTCAGCACAAAGAACCTCCTCCTCTCCTGACTGAAAGTTAGTCCCATTTTAATCCAGTGTAAAACCAGAAATCATTAATTTCACCAATACTTGGCCTATGATTTGGGGTTTTTATTTCCTGTAAATCACCTTTATCACCTCGGAGTGTCACGGTAGAAGTTGGTTTGGGCATCTCCCGGCACAGAGATTGATTTGTAGTTGGGAATCTCTCGCTCTGGCCGTGCCTTTGACACAAGCTGCCCTTGTCCTGACAGAACAGCAGCGGGTCATGCTGCTCAGCAGGTCTCCCTCGGGCCCCAAGAAGTATTTCCCCATCCCAGTGGAAAACCTGGAGGAGGAGATCCGGATGCGCTCGGCAGACGAAGGGAAGCTCTTCAGGGAGGAGTTTAATGTAAGTTTTTACCCATGGATGGCCAAAAACGGGGGGAAAACCCAAAATATCTGCAAGTATTAATACAATTCTTGTGTTTGGTGTGTGATTGGTGCTGTTCCTACAGGCTCTGCCCTGTGTGGGGACCCTTCATCTGGATAAAACCTGGAATGTCAACTGCTTTTTGATGCCAAATTGTATTATATGGACTGTTTGCCTCTTGGTAACATTTAAAGAAGGTCTTTGGTGTTTGCCTGAAGCTGGAGGAGAAGAATATTGAATAGAAATCTCTTTAACATTGATTTTTGTGGTGGTGGTGGAGGATTTTGGGGGATCTCGGTGTTTCACCCCTGTGGGAAGTACTTGGAGGAGAGGGCACAGTGTGGCTTTAATACTGCCCTGGTGGGGTTTGACTCCTTTTTTCCTGAGAATTTGACTTTTTGCTCTTTGTTATCATCCCACCAGTCCCTTCTTTGCTGCTCCCATGCCCTAGCACAGGGTTTCTATGCAGTGTTTCAGCTTTCAGGGTTTTCCTGTTGAGCCTGGCCTTGGTCAATGCTTTGTGCCCAGAGTGTGGTCACAGGGATGAGCTGTACCTGGAGTCTGTGCTGAGCTGCTGCAGGGCCACTTCCAGTGGAGAAACACACCCCCAGGAGCCTGCATTTGGGGCCTTTTCCAGGCTTTTGATGACTTCTTTTCACTTCCCTCCACAGCAGAAGCGAAGCAGGAGCTGAAATGTCAAGCGTGGATTTGTTGTGAGAGCCAATGCACGTGTTGATTAGGCAGGCTGTTGAGTTACCTTCTTAACTGGGAGCATATTTATAGCTGCAATTTGGCTGATGATAAATTTGAACCACAGAGTTTTGCCTTATCAGACAGGGAGCATTGTGGAAATCCTTAGCAAAGTTGACAAAATGAAAGCAGAACCAGCTTGACAAGGTGCGCACTGGTGAATTCTGACTCTCCTGATGAATTTGCTCTGAGGTTCAGAGTGAAACAAACCATCTGTTTCCATTTTCAAACCCCTCTTTGCTTTGGGAATTTTCTGTGAATATGTGGAATTCTGTCTGCACCCAAAAACCTGGGGTGTGATCCCCAAAACTGAGCAGTGGTGGGGTTGGGGGTTGGATGGGGTTGATGCTCGATGCGGTGTTTTTCCTGTGGCTGTTTGTGTGGATGGAGGAGCTGTTTGCTCCAGGCTCAGAGGGGAAGGAAGGTGCAAAGGCAGCTGGAAATCAGTGATTGATGTAAATCTGACACACAAAGGTTTGTTCTGCAGCCCTGGCAGGAAAAGGGGCTGATAAATGCAGACCCTTGAGCACAGACCCCCCTGTGCTGCCCTCTCCTTCCCAGCACTCACCTCCCCCTGCACTCAGCCCCTGAGGTGACTCCTGAGTGTGCCCCAAGGAGCCACAGCTCCCAAATCCTGCAGGATCTGGATGTGTCCAAAGCTTTCCACGTGGCACAGGCCGTGGGCTGGGAGCTGCTGGGCTGTGCTGTGCTGGACCCTGACTGGCACAGGGTGCCCAGAGCAGCTGTGGCTGCCCCTGGATCCCTGGAATTGTCCAAGGCCAGGATGGATGGGGCTTGGAGCAGCCTGGGACAGTGGAAGGTGTCCCTGACATGGCAGGGTGGCACTGGATGGGCTTTAAAAGATCCTTGCCACCCAAACCATTCCATGATTCTCTGGTTCTGTGCCTCAGCCCTGCCCTGGGGATGCTCCAGGGATCTGTGCCCGCTGCAGTGGTTGCTCCACACGGCCTGATCCATCGCAGGCATCTCTGGGAATGCAGGTACAGGGGCCCCAGTGGGAATTAGGAACAGATTCAGGCTGAAGATGCTGAGCCCTGTGAGGCAGCGCTGCCCAGGCACGTGCACCAACCTGGGAAGTTTGGTCCCAAGGGATTTTTTTGGTAAAAATGAACCAGACACTGAGAGAGATGAAGACACCCAGCAGGAAGAAAAGAGTTTTGAGGACAGTTCCTGACTTTGAGGACAGTTCCCTTAGATTTATGTGCCTGATGGTGTTCTCCAGCACCTTTGATTTTGTCCTTAAACCTGAATGACCCTTAAGAGTTCGATTGCACTCCTTGGACACTCACCAGAATAGCAGAGGCTCCTTCTTTTCTTGTTCTGTGATTCCTTTGTGAACACTGGGCACTAGAAGAGTGTGTTCTTTCTTCATAGGAAAAAAAGAAAACAATTTTAAAAAAATTTATTCCTTTCTGTAAGGCCCCTACCTCTGTTGCTCATCCCCAGTGGAAGCTGGATGTTGGAATTTGCCTGGATTTTCAGATTAATTGCTGAAAAGCTTCTTGGAAGGGTTTTCTTTTGAAATTTTAATTGTGGCTTGATTAAGACATCCCTGTGGCTCATTCAGTGCTAAAAAAGGAGGGAATGTGCTGGTCCTGGGTGGGTTGAGCCTCTCAGAGCTTCAGTGGGATTTCAGGGCTCCTGCCAGGCAGGGACAGGTCAGAGTGTGGTGGCAGCGGATGACCCAGTGCCAGCAGGACTCATCAGCTCCTCGTGATTTGGGGGTGATGGGGAGGATGTGCTGAGGAGCATCCTGGATGAATCACATCCTCCCCAGTGGGTGGGAGCAGGGAGCTGCCCTCTGCCCTTGCTCTGGGTTCACCACCCACTCTGGGGCACAGGGAGCTTCCTGGGAAGATGCCAAAGCCTTGCAGGGGTCAGGAGCAGGGGATGGAGAGGTGATTTTGCCAAAGATAATTACTTTTCATGCATTTTTCACATGGAAATGGCAGAACTTCTCTGACTGTTAATTGAAAATTGGGTGCCTGACTTTAAGTTTGAAGAAACTGTGGTTAAGAGATAATTATTTCATAGAATCACAGAATGGTTTGGGTTGGAAGGAGCTTAAAGATCATCCAGTTCCAACCTCCTGCCATGGGCAGGGACACCTCCCACTACTTCTTTTTCTATAAAAAATGAGTTTGCATTTTATAAATCACAAATGTATTTTAACCAGCAAAATGGGCTGATAAAAAGCCATGAGCTTCATTCCCATGAGGAATTTCAGTCTGCTGGGAGCAGCTTTCTTTCTCAACCCACTTTTAACCTCCTTTATGGCTTCACGTGCCATAAAAGCCCCAGCAGACCAAACCCACGAGTGCAGGGTGCTGTTTGCTCTGTGGGGGAGGATCAGAGCTCTCTGTGCCCCCCTCTCCTCCCGTGTCACCCTCTGTGTTTGCAGGGGGAGTTCCAGCCCTGCTCTGTGCCAGCCACAGGGGCTGCTCGGCTCAGCCCTGCCCTCCCTGACCGTGCTTTTCCCTGCCCTGTGTGACTCAAACTGGGCAGTGGGAGGTACCAGAGTGGGAGAAGGTGGTGCTGCCTTGCCACCCCACTGGGATTTTACCTCGCTGGGATCCACCCTGCTGGCACTGGGGGGGTTTTGGAGTTTGGTTAAAGGAGCTTGGTGAAATCCCGGTCTGGTTTGGTTCACTCGCGGTGGCGGCGTCTCGGCTGTGGAGAAGCTCCACCCTGGGCACCTCCTTGCTTTCATCTTCACCCTCTTGTTTTTTCATTTGCTTTATTGCCCTCCATGACTGTTGGTTATTTTTTTTTTAAGCCAGACTAAATTTATCTGCACTCAGCCCTTGCTGATGACTCTGAGAACTCAACTCACAGAGAACTCAACTCACAGAGAGCTCAACTCGCGCTCGCGTAAAAACCCCGCGCGTTGTTTTTCCTTCCTCCTTTCCAGCCAGGGCTGAGCCTCCCCCTGCAGATGTGGGCAGGATGTTGGGTATTTGATGTCCTTGGCAGTGAGGGGTTCAGGCCCCAGCCCTGTTCCCGTGCCTGAGCCCAGTGTAGGTGCTGTAGGGGGCTGTGGAGCACGGCTGGGTCGCGCGCTTCGAGTCACCGCCGCAGATGGCAGCTCCAGGCTGCAGCTCAGAGTTTAACAATTTGCTAAATAACTGTGATCTGTGAAGGGGGAAAAAACCTCCTTCTCTTTCCCCAACTGCTGAACTCGTTCTCTGGAGTGAAAGCTGCCAGGGTGTAGCTGCCTGTTAGAGAATAGTGAAAGTAACTGAGGGGAAAAGGTTGGAATATGTTTAGTTCTGCTGGATGCAAATTCTCCCTAAGCCATGTGCAGTCACAGTTATTGTTTGCTAACACAGTGACTCTCTATCTTTGTTTTTTGCAGTCATTAACATCTGGATATATGCAGGGAACGTTTGAAATGGCAAATAGGGAAGAAAACAGGGAGAAGAACAGATACCCCAACATCCTGCCATGTAAGCCATTCCCTTTTCTTTTAAACCAGACAGTGGATTTTGGCACTGAGCAGGCTGCTGGTGGCATTCCTGTGCTGGAAATACCCAGATAATAACAATTTCACTGCTCAGAAATGCTCTTCACGTGTTGTCTGTGGTTTGGGAACTCTGTGCTTTTCCAGGCCTCCTGCTTGCAAGGAAATTCCATATTTCAGGTTGATGAACTTGCCAATGTGCTTGTTTCCTTTCAGATGATCATTCCAGAGTGATTTTGACCCAAATTGATGGAGTCCCACCTTCAGACTACATTAATGCATCATACATAGATGTGAGTTGAGAGCTGCCCACAGCTGGCCAAACTTGGGGAATTCAAGAATTAATTCTCTGCCAGCACATGTTGGCCTTTCACCTTTTAACTGCTGTGGTGTTTATTTCCACAGGGTTATAAAGAAAAGAATAAATTTATAGCAGCACAAGGTAAGTTGTTCTCTTTTCTCCCTTCTCTACAGCTTAAGGCTGAGCACATTTAATTATAGATGTGTTTGAAAGGTTATTTTCAGCTGCAGGTGGTGGTCAAGTGTGAGGCTGGATTTAGAGATTGCAGTTGAAATGAACTTGAAGTAGGTGTGAGGTGACCAACTGCCTCTAGACCTGGAGATTCTGCTCTGAGCAGAGGCTCATTTCCCCCTCCAGATCCTCTTTGCTTCCTCAAGATTGGTGTCTCCTGATAATCCATTCTGAGTTTTTTGTGGTCAAAGGGAACCTTGGGCCTTGGCATGGGGAAGAGCTGCAGAGTAGGAATTCTGAATGTTGCTCCTGCCATAGTTAAAAGATTAAATATTTAAGAATGAATATGTTAAGAGAATCTTCCAGTGCCTAAAGGGGCTCCAGGAGAGCTGGAGAGGGACTTGGGACAAGGGATGGAGGGACAGGACACAGGGAATGGCTTCCCCCTGCCAGAGGGCAGGGATGGATGGGATATTGGGAAGGAATTGTTCCCTGGGAGGGAGGGGAGGTGCTGGGATAGAATTCCCAGAGCAGCTGTGGCTGCCCCTGGATCCCTGGCAGTGCCCAAGGCCAGGCTGGACATTGGGGCTTGGAGCAGCCTGGGACAGTGGGAGGTGACCCTGCCCATGGCAGGGGGTGGAAAGTAAATGATCTTGAAAGTCCTTTCCAACTCAGACCATTCTGTGACTCTCTGAATGATATTTCAAGAGAGATTTCTGCTAAAAATGTAGATTTGGGTGCATGATTATGTAAAAGAAAACATGGAGGGTTATTTAACATATAAATATATATATTTGGTATATTCCAAACCTGTGCAGGACATAGCAAGCCCAGCTCTGGGTGGGTGCCCAGGGCAGGGGCGTGGGGCTGCTCTGGGATCTGCTCCATCCCCTCTCCTGAGCATTTCCCTGTTCTGTCTGCAGGACCCAAGCAGGAGACAGTCAATGACTTCTGGAGGATGATCTGGGAGCAGAAATCAGCCATTATTGTCATGTTAACCAACCTGAAAGAAAGGAAAGAGGTAAAGAGCTTTTCCTCTGCTCTGGGATGTCCCCTGTGCTCCAAAAGCACTTTGTGGCTGCTCAGGGTTTGGCCAGGTGCATTTCTGACCACTTCCTGCCCTGGCCTCTGTCAGCACAGCTGAGTTTCTGCTCAGAAATGCAGTTTTCATTACTAAAATGCCCGTTTATATCAGTTGATCTGAAGGAGAAAATTCTGATAGCCAGTGGTGTCCTGAATAGCCCCGAGCCAAAGGAGAACTCCTGTGTCTTTATCCCAGTGGAAGGCTGCACTTGTGGATGGGATTGATTAGGAATGGAGATAAAAACTCCATTCATTTTCCTGAGTATTAGGTTTCAAAATGCACAGTTTGTCATCTAAAATGAGAAATTAAAGCTGCTTTGTTGTGAGGGTACTGCTATTCTTTCCTGTCCCCCATTCCCCCCCTGAGGATGGGCATTCCTTGTTTGCCTCCTGGGCTTTATTTTCCTGCACTTTTACTGCTGCTTGATGGAACTCAGACAGCAAAGCCAGTCCATGAGGGCCCATTCCCAGTGGGAGCAGCCAGAGCTGTTAAATCTGGATATTCCTGATGGCTCCAAATGAGAACTGCTTTGAGTTTCTCACTGGCTGCAGCTAAAGCTGGAAAACAGAGTGAAAACCTCGCGGTCCCCACAGTTTGGCAGCTTTTTTAGGGGTGTCCAACTGAAACAGAAGCTGTGTGGGGCTGAGCAGGTTAAAAAAACAACTTCAGAGCTGTTCTCACCTTCTCTGCATCAGTTTAAGAAGCAGCAGCAGGGTGCTAAAGCTGCGCTGTGCCAGATGAGAAGCTCTACACGCTCACAGCTGCGCTCACCTTCCCTGCTCTCAAATAACCCCGAACAGCCCAGCAGTGAAAGCAAAGTCAGGGCTCTAAAATCCCCTGTGTTTTTGTGCAGGAGAAGTGTTACCAGTACTGGCCTGACCAGGGCTGCTGGACCTACGGGAATATCCGGGTGTCTGTGGAGGATTGCATCGTGCTGGTGGATTACACCATCCGCAAGTTCTGCGTGCAGTCGGTGAGGACAGCGAGGTTCTCGGGGGGTTTGCATTTCAATCCTCAGGAAAAGCTGATCAAATCTCAAATGTTTGCTTAGTAGGAGAAGCTCAGGCAGTTAATTTGGAGATGGAGAAAGGCGTGGTGCCTCGCCCAGGCAGGGTCTGCCCGCAGAACATCCTCCACAATGCATGGGTTGTGAGAGGTTCTGGGTTTCTGGGCCACAGCAAAAGGTGCCTCGTGAGAGCCCAGCACAGGAGCAGGGACTTGAGCTTTTGGGGAAGAAAACTGCACAGATAAATAAATGAGTGAATTTGGATGTATTTGGCTGTCTGGAAGAGTCTGTCTCACTCTTTGCAGTCCTGCCCTGGGATTATCCCACTGCAAATTAATAATGGACGATATTTTTATTTATTTTTGTATTTTACACCCGCTGTAAACTCCAAATCCTTGAGTCAGGCTCTGAGTGTGGCAGGGAATAAAGCCATAAATAAGCAGGCAGGTTGTTTATTCATCTTTGCATGAACAATGAGATGGCAGCTCTGAGTCTGGGTGTCCCCTGCAGCTCCACGAGGGATGCAAAGCCCCAAGGCTCGTCACACAGCTCCACTTCACCAGCTGGCCGGATTTTGGGGTGCCTTTCACACCTATTGGGATGCTGAAATTCCTGAAAAAAGTCAAAACCTTGAATCCTGCCCATGCTGGACCAATTGTGGTTCACTGTAGGTATGTATGTGCTCCTCAGACTGTTCTTGTGGCTTGGCCTGGAGTTATTTAAATATATATATATTTTTTATATATATATTTATATATTTATGTATATTTATATATCTTTATATCTTTCTATCTAAAAATCTTTCTATCTAAAAATCTTTCTATCTAAAAATCTATTTAGATATCTATATATATTTACATATTTCTATATATTTAGATACTTATATCTATAGATGTATTTTGAACTATGTATATGACTAGATATATTTACTCACATATTTATATTCAAGGGTAATAATAGGCTGAGTTTTTGAGAGCCCAGAGTGAAAACAACTTCCAAAGCTCTGTCTTTGCTGGCAGTTTAATACTCAAACAGAAGCTGTTGTTCTCTTTGGGGTTTTTTTATGAGGGATATCCATTGTTTGGTAGAAATCTGTTCTTTGTCAGAAAAACAGACTCCTAATAGAAATCCCTGCCCTTTGCCACTCAGTGCTGCTCTGGGAATTCATCCCCCACTTCTCCCACAGTCAAATTGCAGTTTTTTTATGGGAATTAGCCATGAAATGCCTAAAAAGTTTGGAAGAAAGACTTGCATTCAAGGCACTTAAATGCTGCAATTTTAAAAATGTGCTTCATAGCGACCCAGAAGCAATTGCCACTCGTTGGTCACTCACACAGGCACATCCTCCTGTCAGAGGCTGCTGCCAAACTCTTGAAATCTTTAATGAAACTAAAAGCAAACTCCCAAACAGTTTGAAGAGAAGAATTGCAACCTCTAAGCAACTGTAAGCTCAGCACTGAGCAAGAAGGAGCAATTATCATTGCAAGGTTAGAATAAAAAGAACACAAGAGCAGAGTGAAAAGGAAAAAAAAAGAGCAGCTTTGTCTGTCTGGGTCTTGTTTCTAAGGAAAAAAATGCTGTAAATTCCCGTATTTATTGTTTTCCTTGCTAGAAATGCTCCCTGGAAGTGTGTGCTAGTGGAAAAGAGGGTGTTTGTCCTGAGCAAGCCAGATTTGTTGTTTCATTTCCATCCAGCTCTTGCCTTGCTGGGATTCACCTTCTCTTCCTGGTGTCTTAAATAAAAGGCTTGAAGAAAACCATTTAAATGGGAAAAGTTGGATTTGAGTTGTCTCAGCTGAGAATATTTTTGTAGCCCTTTGCTGTGTGTGGAGGCTCATTCTGGGCTTGAGCTTTATTTGGCAGCGGCAGGAAATGCTGTGCTTGGCTTAACCAGCAGAGAAGGGAGGACAAAAGAAAGGAAAATACCAAAGAATTCAATAAATACCTGCAGAGATTTGAATCTAAAGGGCCAGCAGAGCACAGTGAGGTCAGTGCTGGGGGCTCGTGCAGTGTCAGAGTGAAGCACAGAGGTGACTCTGAGCTTCCGTCCGAGCTCAGGATGTGACAGCACTGAATTGTTGGGAAGAGGAAAGGGAAGCCCATCAGCAGTGAGTAACCTGCCGGTTTCAGGGAGCTTGGAGAAAAATCTGGCTCAGCCACTCCGACCTAAAGCTCTCCAGCGAGGTTTCGGAAGTGAACAAAACCCTGGCTGAGCGTTTGGAAGTGAAGAAGTGAAAATGAGGAGTGGCAGGATGAGGGTTTTCTGCTGATTCTCGTATTCTGTAAGCTTTTAGAAATAGGTTTTTTTTAGAAGTGGAAATCTTTCAGTGAGCAGAGAGGGACTTTGTGAGGGATGCCACAAAGCAGGGTAAGGATGGAGACTCTCAGGGAGCTTCTGAGGTGAATGCCCAGGGTGGTGAAGTCACCAGCTTTAGCAGGAAACGTGCAGGGATGGAATCCAGAGCTGGAATCCAGAGCTGATGTGATCAGGGAACCGTGGGGAGGGAACAGGGATGTGTAAAAAGGGATATCAGGGCCGGAAAGGGAAGTGAGGAAGCTGAGTGTGGGGCTCAGGGGTGAAAGTCCCAGGAGTGAGCAGTGAGGGGAGATCCATGCTCAGAGGGGGCTTCCAGGGCTGGCAGGAGAGGGAAAAGTGAGAATTCAGACATTAGGACATGAGGAGGACTCCCTGTGGTGCCAGAGGTCCAACATGGATGGATGGAAAGGAGAGGGAAGGGAATCCCCATCGTCCCTCCAGACCTCTGGAATAGAGGAGCTCGTGGGCTTTGGTTTCACTGCTGTTAAAACGTGTGTGGGATATGAAACAATTGTACTACAGCACAATAAATTTATTTTTCTGGTGTTATTTAAAACCTAACGTTGCCTTGCTGAGAATTGCTTTGTGTTTTTGAGCCCATGAGGGGAGGGGAGATGTTTTTGTGGTGTTCCTGGAGGTGTCTGTGGTCACTGCAGCCAAGTAAACTGCCCAGAGATTAAAGGAGAGCCACCAGTGACTAGTACAGGATGCCATGCCCTTTTCCTCTGGAAGGAAGAGCTGAAAGTCGCTGGAATTTCGGTCATTTCTGATGGTCGTGCTCCCTCTCGTGGCTTTTAAGGATATAAAAACCAAAAAGTGTTTAGGGGATGGCAGCGTTGGGAAATGTGGAGTTAAAAATTACTAAAAAAATAACTAAAATTTCATCTTAACCCGAATTATTACAGATGGTCAAGCAGATTTTTTGTTTCAGATGTCTTTTTAAATATAATTCTGATGGCATCAGCTGGGAAGAGCTGAGTTTTTATGTGAAAAACACCCCTCTTTTTTTGTTAAAATGAAAAAGGGCGAGGTTTAGATTGGATATTAGGAAAAATTTCTTTGCTGGAAGGGTGGCCAGGCATTGAGACAGGCCACAGGGGTGGAATCCCATCCCTGGAGGGATTTAAAAACCCCGTGGATGTGACACTTGGGGACGTGGTGGGGGAACAGTTGGACTCGATGACCTGAGACAGCTTTTCCAGCCTTAATAATTCCACGATTCTGTGACATTTAATGCTTCCCAGTGAGCATTTCAGTCCAGTGTAGGCACGAGGCTCTCTGCTGCAGCAATCCCTGCAGATTCCATGGGGGACTTTGTGTGTTTGCTCCCTCCCCAGCGCTGGCGTGGGGCGCACGGGCACCTTCATCGTCATCGATGCCATCATGGACATGATGCACGCGGAGCACAAGGTCGACGTGTTCGAGTTCGTCTCCAGGATCCGCAACCAGCGGCCCCAGATGGTTCAGACAGACGTGAGTGCACCTGAATCTCCTGAAATCTCTGACTTTTCCTGGGCAGAGAAGGGAATGCTGCTCTGTTTCCACTCTGCCGTGCAGCACAGCGTGTCCTGTCCCGGAAAAGATCGGGTTGGATGGAGCTTGGAGCAGCCTGGGGTAGTGGGAGGTGTCCCTGTCCATGGCAGGGGTGGGATGGATGGGGTTTAAGGTCCTTTCCAACCCAAATCATTCTGGGATTTTCGAATTCAAAAATGAGCAAAGCCCAGTGGAAGGATGGGGGGAGGAGATAAAGGTGAAGACCGCCGTAAAACACATAATTTTGAGGAGTCATTTCCAGGTTTTCCCGTGCACGTGAGAGTGGAATGTCAGAGAATGGGAGTGATGTAACAGGAAAAGTCTGGTTTAGCTCAGTAATTTCTAATTATTGTTATTTTAATAATTAGTAGATTGTACACCAAACAGTGACAAGACAAGGAGCAGTGGTTTTGAACTGCCAGAGGGCAGGGATGGATGGGATTTTGGGAAGGAATTGTTCCCTGGGAGGGTGGGGAGGCCCTGGCACAGGGTGCCCAGAGCAGCTGTGGCTGCCCCTGGATCCCTGGCAGTGTCCAAGGCCAGGCTGGACATTGGGGCTTGGAGCAGCCTGGGACAGTGGAAGGTGTCCCTGCCCATGGCAGGGGTGGCACTGAGTGGGATTTAAGGTCCCTTCCAAGCCAAACCATTCTGTGATTTTAAATAAATCCCAGAATTCCTGATTTCCCTCCCTTCACTTCCTCTCTGTCCATTCCAGATGCAATATTCCTTCATTTACCAAGCCTTACTCGAGTACTACCTCTATGGGGACACGGAGCTGGATGTGTCATCCCTGGAAAAGCACCTCCAGACATCCCACAACGCTGCACCAAACCTGGTCAAAATAGGGCTGGAAGAGGAGTTTAAAGTAAGAATGGAAATCTTTGCCGTAGGATTCCTAAGATTTAAGCCAAGAGGGTAAAAGTGTAACCTTAAAGGTGCATAAAAGGGAAGTTGTTTTGATGTGGTTGTTGTGAATGGGGCCTTGCTGGACATCCTGTTCCCTAAATGCTCATTCAGGGCTGGGTCCTTCCATGGCCTTTCCCTAAATGTTTTTTGTTTGTTTATGAAAGAAAAGGGGAGTGATTCTCTGGGTCTGGTGCTGGTTGCCAGATCAGATAGTGCTGGAAGAGGAAACTGGATTAGGTGCTCCTAATCTGCATCCCAATGGGATTGTTAACTCTGAGGTGACTGACAGCAGGGAGAACTGCAGGGAGTTTACAGGACTGGTGCTGAATGTCCAGACTGTCAGGAGAAAAACCTCAAAAAACCCCCCCAAAAAACCCATTTCTGATCAGTGGAGAAATCCCAGATGAAGAAAACCCCACTGGCTGCGTGTGATCATTGTTAAAATGACTTCACTGCCCTGAGGGAATAGTTTATTTTGTTTATGCTGAAATATTTATTTTCTTTATAGATGTAAAGTATTAATTGACATCTGGGTGTTCAGTGGAGTTCTCTCTTTGCTTTAGAGGATTAATTTAACCAGAAATTGGGAAGTGGGTAAAGAAAATGATGTAAAAATAAGTGTGATGGTAGAGCAACACGTTCAAAAATCAACAGTATTGAGGGAAGGACGATTAGATGGGATATTGGGGAGGAATTTTTTGGCTGGGAGGGTGGGGAGGCCCTGGCACAGAGTGCCCAGAGAAGCTGTGGGTGCCCCTGGATCCCTGGGAAGTGTCCAAGGCCAGGATGGAGCAGCCTGGGACAGTGGGATGTATCTTTAAGGTGTCTTTATGGGCTTTAAGGTCCCTCCACCCCAAACCATTCTGGGGTTCTGTGGCTGTTACTCTTCCTGAATTGTTACAGCCAGGACCATGAAGTGGCTTTTGTGCAGAGTCCAAAAGTGACTCTGGAAGGTCACTGGGGATCCCTGGGAGTGCAGGAGGTGCTGAGTGACCCCTCTCCTGTCCCTGTGCTCTCGCCCTCCCCGTGCTCTCTTGCAGAAGCTGACCAACGTGCGCATCATGAAGGAGAACATGAGGACTGGCAACCTCCCAGCCAACATGAAGAAAGCAAGAGTCATCCAGATCATCCCCTGTAAGAGCCCAACTTCTGATCCAAGTGCCAAGTGCCACGAATCCCTGGCTGGGAGCACACTCCAGATCTGTGTGCTGGCAGCAGCCCAGCTCATCTCAGGGCACAGCTCCCCTTACAAAGCGTCACCTGTAAAAAATTCAGTGAATTGGGTTTTACTGCATCACCCTAAAATCTGTTACAATCAGGTTTTTTGAATTAAACAACTCAGCAGTTTCACCTTTTAAAGGTGAAAAAAAAAACCTTTTCACCCCATTTTCTGTGGGATTCCTTGCTCTGAGCAGCACTGTAAAATTTGCACCTGAAAATGAACATTTCAGAGAAGAGATTTGGTGGGGTTTGTTCTTCCACGTGCAGTTAACAAAAGTAAAACTGGACTCAAAACTAAGCCCAGACTTTTTTTTTTCCCCCCAGATGATTTTAACAGAGTGATTCTGTCCATGAAAAGAGGGCAGGAGTACACAGACTACATCAATGCTTCCTTCATAGATGTAAGTATGCAACATTGTCATGCATTTCCTCTTCAAATCAGAGCTTTTGCTGTTGCTGATGGGTCTTTTTAAAGAGGCACAATCGACTTGGCTTGCAGAGAACATGAGCTTTGTTTATGGGAGTTTCCAGATGCATTTCTTACCTGGTGTTTCCAATTTCAGTTTAAGTGGCTGTGCAATTTAAACCTTGTTGTTGGATTTATAAACCAAGCCTTTGATTCAATTCTGACAGAACAAATCAGCTGCTCAGCCAACAGCCAGCGATCCCATTATCTGGTTCAGGTTAACAGGTGTAAATATTTGCTTTTGTGAGAAACAGAAAAGTCAGTGTTGAGCACAGGGAAAGGCTGTCACAGGGTTTGGCAGCCAGGCTTTATTTGGGCAGAGCTGGATGAATTCCAAGCTTTCTTCCCAGCTTCCTGTTGGAAGCTGAGTAACACAGGATTTTATTTAAATATGAGAATTCATCATGGGAAGCAGTAAAACCACATCAGTGACTGAGGGTTGTGGGTGCTGAGGAAGGGAGGATCACATCTGTGTGGGAGTAAGGAAAGGCTGGACATGGCCCTTGGTGGTGTTGGGTCAGAGTTCGGACTCGATGATCCCAGAGGTCTTGTCCAACCTCACTGATTCTGGGATTCTGGGAAATAAAACTGGAGCTCAAAACTTGAGGTAGAAGTTAATTCTAGAGAAAAGCTGAGAGCTGCTGTTGTGAGAATATTGTGAGATCTGGTCCTGCACAATCTCACCCCCTCAGCCATGACTGGAAAAATTCACTCCAGGATTGTGAATTTGGGGGAGATTTCAGAATCACAGAATCGTTGAGGTTGGAAAAGCTCTCTCAGACCATCGAGTCCATCCCCAGCACTGCCAAGGCCACCACTGCCCCCTGTCCCCAAGTGCCACATCCACATGGATTTTAACTCCCTCCAGGGGTTGGGATTTCACCACTGCCCCCTGTCCCCAAGTGCCACATCCACAGGGCTTCACATCCCCGCAGGGATGGGCACTCCACCCTTCACTCTGAGAAACTGAAATCTGAGGAGATTAGAGGTGGGATTTGCCTTCCCTGGCTGCAGAATCCCCTCCCCAGACTACGTTAAGTCTGTGCAGGTGATGGATTTAAATTCCTCAGGGATCTGTGGCAAAGCTGGAAATGAATGATCCCAAATCTGGGAGTGAATGATCCCAAATCTGG
>VZTH01016148.1:0-40044 GCA_013397815.1 Aleadryas rufinucha
GACATGGAGCGAGTCCAGAGGAGTCCAACAAGAGGAGTAGAGAGGAATGGAACGTCTCTGCTATGAGGAAAGGTTGGAAAAGGGACAGCTTTGGCATGACTTAGTTGCTGCCTTCTGGTACCTGAAGGGGCCTACCAGAAAGATGGAAACTTTTTACAAGAGCATGCCGTGGCGGGGTAAGGGGGATGGATTCAAACTGTAAGAGGGCAGGTTTAGATTAGACGTTGGGAAGAAATTCTGTTTGTGAGGGTGCTGAGGTACTGCAGGACGTTGTCCAGTCAAGTTGTGAATACCCCATCCCTGGCAGTGTTCAAGGCCAGGTTGGATGGAGCTCTGAGCAACGTGATCCAGTGAAAGGTGTGTCTACCCTTGGCAGGGATGTTGAAACTTGATGATCTTTATGGTCCCTTCCAACCCAAGCCATTTGATGAGCACATGATTCTTCTTGAAAGGATGATTTGAGACCATACAAATATTACAGTAAAAAAAAAAAGCAGAGAAACAATCTTGGCAGCTTTACAGAGGCAGACCATGGGCAGTATAATAAAAGTGGCCTTTTGCTTGAGATTCATCTCTGTATGATTTAAAAATCAGGAAGCTATTTGAGCAGTTTGGGGGTTTATTTCTTTTGGGTTTTATTTTCCTTGCAAGGTTTTGGAGACAAAAGTATTAATCTATCAATATTGAAATCAAATAAGAATTTTTGGAACTCATTTTGTATTGCCTGAAGTCATCTAAAATCACTAACAGTTTAAAGATATGATCATTAATATGGTGATTTTCAATTAGCCTCATTGACATGTTAATAATTAAGGGAAGTGTAGAGCCTAAAAGCTGGTGACAATGCAAAAAGAAGGGAATTAGGATGTATTAGAAATTGAAGGTATTCCTAGCAGACATGGCTTTTAGAAGGCATTTAGTAGATGTAGAGCAGTTAAACGCACCTTTGGTGGAAAGTGTTCTGCAGAATTCAACATGATGCCCTTGAGTGTCTGTATGTCTAGATAAATTAGCCCAAATTGAATGATGGTATCCAGTTGCTTTTCTTAGATTGTACAAAATAGGAGCTAGCTTGCTTGTTTGGTTTCCTTGCTCCCTATCAGAGGGATTCTACTGTTACTTTGGCAATCCATAGTATTGTGACTTAGGGATGCTGTAATGTTGGTATTTCCAACAGCCTCTCGAAATAATGCAGACTAGGATGCTGACATTCTTTGCGTGCATTTATTTTACCTTTTTATGAATTATTAATTATTTTTGTAAGAGCTGTATAAGAGAGATCTTGCCTTGTGACTGTGAGTAATATATAACTGTTAATTGAGCAAAAGATCATGTTTCCTGCCAGTAGTTGACTTTTGTTTTTCTGATTTTCCATCTTTCTCCTAATAGTATAAAATTATAGTTAAGTTGCTCTCATTGCTTCAGTTGAAAGATCATGTAAATGTGTCTGGGCTATGTGATAGCCCTTCTCCTCTTAGCTGTTGCAGAGTTACTGGAGCATAGCCTCACTGTGAGTATGAGAGAGGTTATAGTTCTCATAGCTCAGTAGGTAATTCTTGGATTATGTCATGGATATTGCCAGTAGGAGGATTACTTAGATTAAATGATGTAGTCCACTGCTTTAACAGAATGTAAATTAGAGGAATAGAATTATAATTTTCATCATCTTTAGAAGCAAATGTTTTTTTCCAGTATTAAATGTTTTATCCGGACATATAAACATTTATGAATTAGGATCAAGAATTAATCTATGTTCATTATTGCAGGATTTTTAAACTAAGGAACAAATACAAAAGAAAACAATTAGAATTTTGTGTCTGTAGTAATGGTAGTATTAATGATAACAATGCTTCTTTAAGGTCCCTCCCAGCCCAAACCATTCTAATTCTGTGGTGATTCTATGGTACTTCATACAGGAATGTATGTCCACTTCTATTTTCTGTAGTAAGTTTAATAAACCATGTAATGCTTTTTATTTAAAATAATTATGGAAAATAATTTTTGGTATAGATGTAAGCTTAATTAATAAGGACTTATTGAACTTGCAAAAAGAAACGTGTTCATATTGAGAGGATTCAGTGGTCTGTAACTAGTCAGCTCAGTTGTGATAAAAAAAGCCAGAACTACTACCATCAGTGGTCTTACACTTTTCCCTTTTTTCCCCGCATGATTAAAGGGGGGCAGGGGGGGGCGCAGAATACTAATGTTACTCTTGTTCTTATACAAGAACTAGTTTAAAAATACTTGCAGTTCTTTTAGGGTGATTAATTATCTTTCAACATGTGCAGTCAGCCTTTTGGCCAGTCTAACTGGTACCAAGACAGTGTAACCATATGGTATCATTGTGGAGTCCGTACATGTGGTTGCTTTCAGTCAAAATGGGGTGGGAGGGCAGTCAATATTTTAATTTTTTTTTACTGTTTTTCTAAACAGCTGTATAAAAAAAAGTTTTGCAAGTTTAATCTTAATAATCTAAACCCCAAAAAGCAGACACGCTCTGTCATAAAATAACTATTAGTGACTAGTTTGTATCCTATAAATCTAACTTGAGTTGATAATATGGTCCATTACCAGCTAACTGCACAGAGTATTTTTCATTTTACACTCTTCAGTTACTTTTTAGTGAAGTGTTAAAAAATATGAAGCTTTTCTCCTCTCTAAAATTGCACACTGTCTGTCTGTTATTAGGGAGATAACAGCTCTTATAAATGTTTCAGTAAGCGTTAAGTAGACAGTTATGTGCACTCTCATTCCACGCTTATTTGCTTACTGTAATAAACTGATAAAATATGTGTGGTTTGTCTCTGTGTATCTGCAGGCATCATGAGTCACATAGATTTCCTTTAGAAATAATGTTGTGTCTGCAGAATTGATTGGTTATTTTCATAAACCGTCCAAAGGTACACAAACGACTTCTATTATTTAAACATATGCTGTGTAAGATTTGTAGAAAATTATCTCCTGGTTAGTAGATACTTCTTGTTCTGTTAACTCTGTGTGGTTTTATTTTAACCCCAGAGTGATTGCCGGTATCTGCCCCATTGCAACTGCATTAAAAATTTTAGAATTAAAACAAAAATCTATTTACCAGGCTGATGCAGCTGTTAAATACATTACATTACAGTCATATCAGCCTTTGTCAGCTCAAAATCCTTGCTAGCAAGCAGAGGCTTTGAAAACTATTTTTTCTAGAATTAAATAGCTTTGTTCAACATACATATGTTTTATTTATTTCTAGTACTGCCACGTTAAATGCAAGTGAAAATTAATGTTCTTTAGGAAGAAAGATGACTTAAACATAATGTCATTATTCTGAGTGTCCTTTGCATTTTTGTTGCTATGTATAGTATGATGTTGAAAATACAAGTGAATGGGCTCACAAGTGAAATTATTACTGAAACAAGAAGTAATGTTGAAGGGGGCATAGATTAAAATCTCTGAAGATCACAGAAAGGATTCAGTAAAACTTTAATTGGTGTTACAATTTAAGTATAGTGAGAGGTTTTTTTCTTTATGTGTATGCATTTTGGAGCAGGTCATCCTGGGTACCATCACGCAGCAAATGCAGGACAACCAGGGGATCTGGCCCAGGCAGCACAGCATTGTAAAAGGCAAAGGTCCAAAAGGCTGAGGCCGTTGGTGTGAGGTTCAACAAGGCCCAGTGCCGGGTCCTGCCCTTGGGTCCCAACAACCCCAGGCAATGCCACAGGCTGGGGCCGAGTGGCTGCAAAGCTGCCCACAGGAAAAGGACCTGGGGGGGCTGGTGACAGCAGCTCAACATGAGCCAGGGTGTGCCCGGGTGGCCGAGAAGGCCAATGGCATCCTGGCCTGGATCAGCAATGGTGTGGCCAGCAGGACCAGGGCAGGGATTGGCCCTGTCTCACCCCACACAGTCCCCCTGTACTCAGCGCTGGTGAGGCCACACCTTGAATTCTGTGTTCAGTTTTGGACCCTGCAGTTCAGGGAGGTCATTTTGGTGCTGGAGTGAGTCCAGAGAGGGGCAATGGAGCTGGTGAAGAGTCTGGAGTACACTATGAGGAACAGCTGAGGGAGCTGGGGGTTTTTATCCTGGAGAAAAGGAGGCTCAGGAGTGACCTTATCACTCTCTACAACTGTCTGACAGGAGGGTGTAGCCAGGTGAGGGTCGGCCTCTCCTCACAGGTAAATAACAGAACAAGAGGAAATGGCCTCAAGTTGTGCCAGGGGAGGTTTAGGTTGGGTATTAGGAAAAAATTTCTTCACTGAAAGAATTATCAAGCATTGGAATGGGCAGCCCAGGGAAGTGGTAGAATCACCATTCTTGGGAGTCTTCAGAAAGCCATATGTGTGACACCTGGGAGCATGGTTTACTGAAGATGGCGGGGCTGGCTTAACAGTTGGACACAGATCTTAGAGATCTTTTCCAACCTTAATGGTTCTATGATTCAGTGTATCTACATGATGGACTCCTGACTACAAACTTGTGGTTTTATTCCTATTAATAACTATTGTTAATAAAGCCAACCATAAGTCAACACAGTGAAGCCAGTGTACTTCAAAATACTTGTGTTAGCATCAATTAAACATATATCCTAAATTTCTTAATGTAAAATGGGAGAATCCTTTCATGAAATAATTTTTCTATTATATATGTCCTGCTCCATTTGAATTAAATATTAAAAGTTAGAGGCTAAGCTTAAACTTGAAAATAAGGTTTAAATTCTATCTTAAAACTTAAGTTTTGTTCATTATTTGAGCAATGGTTTAACTAACATGCTAATTTGACTGCTAATAACCTCTTACTGTTATAGTCTCTTTCTGTGTACCAATAAGATACTCATTATTCAAAGTACTTCCTTTATTATTTCTTGACAACTGAGTTGTTTTTGAGTTTAGCCTTGTCAGTTGTTTCTACAAAACTAAGCAGACTATTAATTTGTGAAAGTTTGGGACTTCTATTCAAAGATGTTTTGAAATTTCCGTAACTGTGAAGGTCCATACAAATTACACCTTTTTCATTCATTTTGCATTAGCTGTAAGTCTGGTCATGTGATGTCACAGAGGTCATTATTTTATAAATATAATTTAAAGTAACCCTAATCTTTCCTTAAAACTTGTGTAAAAAATTCAAATTCACTCGCCTGCATGTTTCTGCATACGGCTGACTTTTATACTTTTGAGCTCATGATTTCCTTGTCAGTAGTATCTGGGAATTTGCACACTGAGTGTCTTTTTTTCTTGCTATTTCTGCTGGATAGAATGGACCCAAACATCTTTGGGATTTCTCTTGCTGCTTTTAGCAGCAAGATTATTTTAAATAGTGTTATCATCCTTCTGCTCTATAGAACTATGTTTTTACTATTTCACCAGTGTCATTGTTAGGCAACATTTTTTGTGGTTTTAACAAGAGAAGCAGAAGACAATTTCTCACTATACTTTCACATTACACAATGATCTTGTTCTGACGCACAGAATGTTTCTTGTTGGAAAAAACCATAACTATTTAACTGTCACTCTTAAAAACATTGATAATTTAATAGCTAACTGTAGAGCTATAAATTGAAAACAGATTTATAATGGAAAGTGAGATGCATACAACAAAGTTATTTTCAGCACCAGAAATGTTTTTAGGCTCTGTTATCTGGTATCTGTTACTGCAATTTGTTTATGCATTTGAATACGTCCTTGCATGTTTCTGGTTCACTAAAATTCCAACTCTAAAGTAGGTGCTCTAGCTGAAAAGTGCAATATTTAATTGTTGTTTTTGACTTACAGCGTTTGCCAACTGTTGTGTTGTACTTAACAGGTAACTACGCAAGTCTCTGTGCCAACAAAAACACATGAACTGCTTCATCGAATGAGTGGGAAAGGATTAGCAGCTCATTATCACTTCTCAAGACAGCCAGGCATTTTTGGTGATGGTATGGTACCTGTGCAAGTGACAGTAACAAACACAACTGATCAGAAGATAGAGAATATTCACATTGGAGAGAAGAAATTACCTCCAGGCATGAGGATGCATGAGTTTAATCCAATAGGTAACCATATACTGTGTTAAAAAAACCAGACTCTTAATCTTCAGCAAAATTTCAAATACAGGAGAGTCGTTTTGCATAGTTACATGTATACTCATATATGTGTGTGTGGCAGGTGGGGGGTAGGTATACATACACACGCTCATGCAACTATCCTCTTGATAGGATAAAATCTTTCTGCATCCCTACAAACTTCTCCTACTGTCTTAGTCTAGACTGGCTATTATGGGCTACTATTAAGAATGAGGTTTTGATTTTTATATTCACAATTATTTTCTTACCAAGCTTTAAATAAATCTGTAGATGTATTATCTATATCGGTGGCTCGGAGCATTGTCTTTTTTTCCCATGTGAGCTTACGACAGTAAAGTGGAAGTGTATGTTTTCGTTTATCTTGTATGTACCATAGTTACCACAAAGGGTGCCTGCTTAGACTAGATAAAAAGCAGTGTGTAGTCAGACTTGACCTAATTTTGCTTTCTACCTTCTGATCAGGATGTTTTTTGGCTAAATTGCTGTTCATGGAAAAAAGTATAAAACCTGAGAAAGAACACAGATCTTTCAAGATTTTTTTCAAGAGTAGTACCTGTGTACACAACCTGCTTTCTTTTCTCGGCAGTTCTTTATTTTAGGATATTGTGGTGTAGTCAGAAGGAACAAAAGTGTTTTTGTTTCATAATACAAATTCCTCTCCTTCAATGAGCTATGTTATTATGTGAATATGTATCACAATAGAAGAATACAGGAACATGTTCTTAAAGCACAACAGTGAAATAAAGAGTATTCTTTGTTGGAAGTAGTTAAGATGTTTGTATTAAATGGCTCTAAACTATTGAAATACTTTTTTTTTAACATTGAAAAGATTATACAGATTTCCACCAAATAGCTACAAAAGCAATTGTCTAGTGCTATAGTTTATTTCAGAGTTAAAATTAATAATAACTGCGTCTTGGTAATGATACATACTTTATCAAGGCAATTACTTTTAAAACTCTGTTAGTTTTTATTTTTTAAGTGAGCATTTTGCTGCTTATTCCTCAAAATAAGTCCAGCTTAGAATTGTGAAGTCAAGTTAGTTTTGCCCATGAGCTTCATTTTATATCGTGCCTGTAAACATTTGAAGAAATAAAGCACAAAGGCTTGCAAGAAATCTAGTAATACTGTAAATCAGATCTGGAGATACTGTACGCACAATAACAGTCAATTAACAGTAGCATTCACTTGTCTCACATAAAAACGTTGGGGGAAGAAAAAATGGAATTAATGATTTATCCACTTCAGGTTCTTTGAGCTCCACAAAACAATCCTACCCTTCCAAGAATTTATTTCCCCAAAAAAGACATTGTGGTATCTGTCCTGGAAAACCGTTGGTTTCTTCTGCAGAAAATAAGCTATCCATCATCTGTAGTTCTTCCAAAAATGTTATTTTTTCTTGCTTGAATGCAGATTTTCTGTATTCTTTGTCACTTTATCTAGAATTAAGCCTACATACCCTGTTCTTACTATATTTTATGTTTCCAGCTTTTGGAAAACGCATCCTATAATTTACCCAGCAGACCCAACAGAAGAAGTGTCAGTGTAGACAGGTATTCCTGCTAGAGTACAAGTCTAATTTTGCCTCAGTCACTGAAATTACTGTTGGCCATTGTCCTGATTCTTCCAGTAGAAATGGTTCAAATTATTTCACCCAAGTCCCCGTGCACGACATTTTCTTGTTGCTAAGTGTGTTTGAAACTCCCTTTGAAAACATTAAGCTCAAAGAGTTTGGTAAAGTTTATTCTGATTTGACCTGGAGCCTGTAATCTTTCAACGCTTTACACAGACCCTTTGGAATACTTTGTTTTCTGTTCACTTCGTAGTGGTAGTTTAGACTTTGGCCAGCGGCATCAACTCCATGTTTTCTGTATTTTTGCAAACTTAACCTTGATTTACTTAAATTTTGTTACATTTTGTCATGTAGCAACTCTCTACTTTCCGTTCCTGAAAAGTATCAGATACGTTATGAATAATCTGGAAATTAGATATTTTTCTGCCTACCCAATCATTTTTATTTGAATTACTCTCTTTTAACTGTGCTTGCAGCTCTTAGTTGTAAACTTGAGAAGACAAAGTGTGCTTCAGTTCTTGTTTTTACTTATGTAAAGAAAGAGCTTGCAAGGAAAAGCAGCCTTTTTGCATAAAGTTGTTTATGTCTACAACATTAAGGAAACAGTGTAGTGATTTGCCCAAGAATCTGAGTATGTCTCTTGGTATCTTAACTGTCAAGAGTGTCTCAGTCTGTACTGCTGATATAGCACAAAGTGATCTTCCGTTTAGTGTTCATACTCTTTCTTCTCCTTTCCAACTAATGCCAGTGGAATACTGAGAGATAAGTAAACCACAGTAATTACGAAATAGTTTGACTTGTTTTCCATTAGTCTGTGTATTAATGTAGATTTTATTAATATTTGTTGTGTTTTGCTATTTACTAACTAAATCTGCAAAGCACTGTTACTGAAAATGAAATCTCAGTGCTGGACCTGTACACAATTAAAAGGATGTCACTTCAATATTTTTTTTCTGTAAATAATTTTCCTCACTTTTCTGATACAAAGCCTTATTTAGTCGATGGGGCTGTAAGACTGAAATGGCAACATTTCATGTTCATTAACTGGGTGAAAGATGGGATCCAGGACACTTAAACATGCAAATGTGACATTTGGGTGATACTTCCTTGTAATTGAACTACAACTGTTGGATTTTTTCTTACAGAGGTTTTGGGGGTTTTAATTACATGAAGTTTGGGGGGTTGCACTTGAGGTCTTCTGTTGCTTTGCATGGGTACTTCACCTGTTAAAAATCTCTTCATGCAGAGTGCCTTGAGCCTGGAGGATCCATTACTGCTACAATGGGTATTGACTTCTGTGATTCTACCCAGACAGCCAGTTTCCAGTTATGGTAAGTTCTTGCGGGGGAGAGTAATTTTTTGCTCCTGGAAGGCAAAAGTAGTGTTTATTGGAAGTCTCCTTAGCAGTAGCAGACTTGCTTTTTTACTAAATATTCAAAGTAGTAAACAAAACTTACAGCATGATGTATATCCAAGATGTTTTTAGAGAAATAACACATTACTAGTGTTCAGTTTTACTTTTAGAAGCTTTTTTTTTTGTCCCACTCTTCTTGGGATTCTTCTTATTAACACCATCATGAAAGGAGCAATCGTGTCTGACTGTTCTTCTGTAGTGTTTTGTGTGTGTTCTTCCTGTAAGAAACAGCAAGTCAAAATGGCACATAGTGTGAGCAATTTTACTGCCCTGAATGTTTATTATGGCTGTTTGTGGTCGTTGTAACGTGACTGCCTGCAAACAACCCCAAAATTTCCCAGCCAAAGAAGTTTATTCCTCATGCTGTAGATTCTTTTAAATGAGTAGTGAGAATGAAACCAAGTAACTGGCTGGCCAACTAAATCCTGTCTAACATGCCTGATTTACACTTTTCATGCTCATTAGTGGCATGTGCAAGGTCCTCCTTCTGCATTCTAGGCTAGCAGGGAACCCATTCACCCAGTGAGAATTCTGTTACAAACTAGCGTTTGAAACCTGGGTAGCAATGTCCCAACACTGGGAAAGAGTGGATGGGAGAAAACTCTGCAGCTTCTTTTAGGAGCTTTTCATGTTTATATAGTGTTTGAAACTGTGCAAAAGCACTATACAGATCTGCATAATTTTTATCTTTTTAACGTATTTTGAAATAATGGGGTTTTTACGTGTTTTGTTGCAAGAAGCACTGCTTTCAATATTCAGCACAAAAAAAGGGATATTGAATAGACGTTCACATTGCTTCATTTCACTTTAAGGGAAACCCTTTGTGAAAGTTCTGTACTTCTTCCTTTAGAAAATTTCTGTAGCAATTTTAGTGTGCTGCTACTAAGCACAGCTTGTTCAACTTACAGGTTATTGAAGATGAAAATCATAATATCATGAAAATCCTAATAACAGAGATTTACCCAAGTGACTCCTGAAGTACCACTGCTGAAATAACATTTCTTGTTTTTAGGGCAAGGAGGTTTTGCTATTGGATTTTTTTCTGTTCATTTCTCAAACCTTTCCCTGTACAATGGATGCTCCTGCATAGTCAGTTTACACATATTTGTGCTCCAGGCAAAATGTCTGCAGCATGTAGTTTATGCACATCACATTTTTACCGCTGGTCTGTATGCTGTTTGCTGGAATCTGGAAACAGCTTTGAACTGTTGCCTGATGTTTGTTTGGGAAGGAAGTTCCCTTGTAGGCAGTGCAATTTCAAAATTGCTTCAAAATTATAGACTCTCTTTTCCTAAATATATTTTGAGTTTCATAAAATAGAATACGCTCAGTTTATCAAGCAGGAACATCCTTTTTAAAATAAAGCAGATATTTTTCTTTCAAGTACCTATTTTCAGTCTACCAATGATTTAATTTTTAACTTACACCATTTATTGCTAAGAATCTTAGCAGTGATGAGGATAAGCAATGTAGCATAACACATTGATTTTATGCAGATCATCACCTTTATGTTTTGGGAGGTCTGCTGTATTAGTGATTTATAAAAACTGATTACTTTCTCCAACATTGCCTAGTAATTGTTTATTATTTTCCTATTAGACAAACAAGACAGATCAATATTCCTGAACACCAACCAGACTATGAGTAACATCACTGTAAATAGATTTGCCTCAGACCTCAGTGGTGTATTCATTTTAATGATTTAGACAATGTGAGTCCAATGACAAAGCGCTCAAGCTAAGTTTAAAATTAAATTAAGAATAGGAATTGCTTACTTTGTTCCTTTGCTAATTGATAGGGCCTTGTTTCTCTGCCATTAGTTCCTAGAAAACAGTATAAAAATAGGTAAAATATTCTTTGCATTAAATTTGCTATTTTACTCTGAAAACATATTTTGTTCAAAATCCTACTGATCTTCAGTATCACTGAAGAGATTGTGCAGTGTGATGTTTTGGGAACAATGTCTCAAAGAACTCAGCTGCAGCTTTTGTAACTTGTCATACTTTTTAAAAAGCTTTTATCCAAAAGAGTAAAAGCCATTCCAAAAGAAGGAATGACTTCTAGAAGTTTGTCAAAATATAGTTGAAATGCTGTGCGCACAAAGGTGTCGATATTCTTGCATTTCCTATTAACATATCTCTATGAAAGATCTTGTCAGTTATTTTGTGGTTTTGCTGGAAGCACATTCAGCAGTAAAGTGTTCCTGATCATAACAATTTTCTTTACGTTGTTCTAAGAGGAGCACTTTATCTTGCATCAAATGTAATTGATCCTGAAGCAGTGTAATCACAATTACTCACTTTCTTAATTGGCCTGCCCAAAATCAGAAAATGGAAACCGATCGGCAGTGTTTAAATCAATAGCTTTGTGGTAAAGCTTGTGGGGGTAGGGACATAGTGGTAATGGGTAGATCAATTGGTCTTAGATGCCAATCATGGACTGTGTGTTTTGCATAGCAAACACTACCCTTCTGCTTAGGGATGTGCTGTTGTTCTAGTGGTTCAATAAATACAAACTGTGTAAACAAAAAAAACCTAACATGAGTCATATAATATTTAGATCTTCTTCTGAATTTGTTTTACAAGTCAAGGACAATGAAGGAGAAACTGCATTATAGAGGTCTGAAGGAATGAGTTTTGAAAGACCTCCCTCACAAATACTGTTTTTGATTAGCAAACCTTACCAAGATCACACATCTAATTAAAGTGAGGTGAAACGCCTTAACTTGAAAACTGTGTTTAATGCATTTATTTAGAATGTGTATTAGGATGTTCACAGCATGTACTTGTAAGGAGAACATCTCTTCATTGTTATTTTTCTTGTGCCACCTCCTTGCAGAGGCAGCTATTTCAGCCACGCTGGTGTTCTGCATGATAATGCCTCTCAAGCAGAAAGTTAAAGAGGAATGAATGGAGGATCTTGGTCTTTTTAAAGATTTTTTGAGTGTTACTCTTTGTTTTTGTTTTACTTTGTTCTCATTTTGCAAGCAGAATATACACAGCTTAGAAGTTTAAAGCAATTTGTTATTGGCTAACTCACCTGCAATGTAGGTTGCTAGCTTGTTGAATTCTAGTTAAATTTTAGTATATTCACCATCCGAGTAAGAGACCTGAGCCTTAGCTAAGCAGGTAGGCATCAGCTGAGCAGAAGAAAGGTTGGAATGGATCCTTGATATAACAGACTATCTGCAATATTCCACTGACTGTGGAATTACTTCTTTTTTTTCCCATGTCAGATTTTGAAGATTTCCACATCAGCGTGTTTTTTCTTGAATCCTTGAGCTCCTAGTGTTCACCATTTCAACAATCCTAGCACTGTCTCTTGTGTTATCTTTATTGTCTTGCATGTCTCTACTTTTCAGATATTCTCAAGTCTTTCTCTCAGCTTACTAGTTTTTTGAGGTGTCTGAACAAAGACTGGGAGTTTTGCCATGTTGGAATTTGGCCATGGATCCTTGGAATGAAAATATTTGAATCCCTTGAGATGGAAGACAAGGAAGGTTGTAGAGACAGAGAGTTACAGCATACACATGCCCTCGTTCTACTTTGTGTATATGTATTTAGTGTTATGAATTCCTGTCTGTGTTTGTAAAACTCAGTAGGCAAATTTCCAATTTCTTGTAGGTGTCTGACGAATAACTAAAAGTGAAGGGGAGATGTCCTTTTACAGCATTGAAAGCTGGAGAAGAAAGCTTGTCTTTACTTCTCCTTTCTTATTCTTTTCATCCCCTCTTTCCAAATTATATTGGCTGTTCCCAAAACCATGAAAGAACCACTGTTCTAATAATAAAATTAATTTATGGAGAACCTGTTTTCTTCTTTTTTCTGTTCTTTTGAAAAGTGTGCAGTGAGTTGTTTAGCTTTCTTTGAAACTGATGTAGGGGAGATGTCCATGCCATGCATCTCTCTCCCTAGTTTTCTCATTAAGTATGAAGAATACAATCAGAGCTCCCAAGAAGAAAGAGAAATCAAATGAAAGCAACAGCTTCTGTGCCTTCCATTATTTTTCAGAATGATTAGGTAACTGGAAAATAGCCTGACATATGACAGAGGTTTTTAACTGTTTACCTTATATTGGCATTTCTTATGTCCCAGTGTCATCAGAAGGACCCTCTCCTTCTGATGAGGAGAATACATACTCTTTTCTACAGCTGTTATGCTGATAGAAAAGACTGTTGACTTCTTCTGTCCTGTACTCTATAAAGGAAACATTTTGCTGATTATCCAGAAGTTTGGTATGGCTGAAAGAATCTAGCAATTTCTTAAATGAAGTAAATTCCGTGAGTGAGATTTGAAAACTTTGTTCAGTCTGTTCTCTGCAGGTCCCGTCTTATTGTAGAAGCTTTTGCTCTAAATTTTGTTTTCAAAGGAAGAGATTTTTTGCAGCATGAAATTTTCTTACTTCACTCTGTGTTGATGTAGAAATCTCCCCAAGCAGAACTTTTACCTGCAAAGTGGAGTAAATGAAGAGGTTTGGTTGGGTAGCAGTCAGTATTTCTGTTGAGTGCAAGCATGCATTCAGGTGTAGATGCTTGCACAAAAGCATCTGATTAAAATTATGTAGTGGAATATGTTATGGAATATATTAAAAGCTAATGTTAGAGATGCAGGACTGTCTTCACATCACTGTCACTTGCATTTTCAGTTTTTTCTTGCTGTTTCCTTCCCTAGTGCTTTGTCAGCAGATCACCAAGTTGCTTATAGATGTAAGACAAGCAATCTGGTACTCTTCTGTTTATTTCATTGCTCTAAAGTAGTCAGTTGGCCCTGTTCCAGAGCACAATTATGGCAAGATAAATAACTGACCTGGAAAAAACAAGGCTGGACATGAACAACTGCTTTCATTTGTTCTATTGCTTTGGCCTTTTTTTCTCATAAAAGCAGGATGCAGTTCTTTCTTCAGCAAGGCTATGAATCAAGTCTCCTATACTTCTCCATTCCATGTTTTATTTTGCAGGAACTTAATTCTCTCTTAGTGCTGCTCTTCCTCTTATGTTCTTCTTTTGATCATTTGTGGAGATTTTTGTGAATACAAGACAAAAATAATAAGCTGGTTGGGGATAGATATGTTCTGGGACAAGCTGCTGCTGGGAGTGAAACAAAAAAGGATAGCATAAAGAGCAAGAAGAATATTCCCCAGTCTGATTAGAATAAAAATTGATTAAAAGCTTTGGAAATTAAGACTTTAACCACTGCTATTGTGGAATTTTAAAAGAACTCATTCATAAGTGTTAGTATTATTTACTTTAGTTTTATAGAAGATTTTGCCATCACTGTTCTCAAGTCTTTTGTTACGGTAGAAAACTTCTTTACCAGGAACCCTTCAGAGCCAGTTCTTTAAAAAAAAAAAAAAAAGACAACAAAAAGACAAACTGAGTGAAGAGAGAGGGACTAGCCAAGGTTTTCAAATGACAGGTGCTAGCTGCTCCCACTCCATCTACAGAAAACTTTAAACTGCATCTTCTAAAGGGCTGAATGGTAGTCTTGCAATGTCATTTGTCATGGAGCTAGTAAGTCTCCCTTTGTTCGTGTGGGAGCATTATTGTCTCTCATTTGTTCATCTTGATATGTGCATCAGAAGATTAATTCATGTGATTCTTGAAATTGAATAATGAAAGTGACATAAGTCTTTTAAAAATACAATATGTATAGTTTAATAGTTTTTAAGGAATAAGTAAGAGTAAAAATGTCTAATGTTATTTGCCTATAAATTCACAATTAAATACATAACAGATTTTGCAAGCTACTGTTGGCAAGGTACTGTTTTTAGACATTCCCAACTGTTTGATCCTTTTAGAGCTTCCTTCTAAAGGCTTCTCATCAAGTATTCATGTTCCTCTAAGGCTATAACTTACCAGCTGCACTTGCTAATACCAGAAAATGCAGTCTTTCATTTTTGAGACCTTAAAACACATCCTGTTGGTCTGAGAAACTTTGGGTATTTTTCCAGTAAGCTTCTTCACTTTGATCTTCCAGGAAAGTTAAAGCAACACCACCTGAGAGATGCATCAGTGCAGCTTGAACCAGTTGTCCAGCAGATTTTTAGAAGTTAATGTAGTTTTCTGTTTAAGCATCATTTATACTAATTATAGTCTTGAAAATATAAATGAATAAGTTAAATACACTGAAATTTAGTTCCCTAGGTATTGGGGGAAGTTAAGTAGTTGTGTTGCAAGCCTCAATTTTATTGTCAAACTTCTCCATTCGATATCTGATGAAATCTCCATCTTTGCAGATACTCAGAGCTCAAATGGACAAGGCCATGAGCAAAGTGCGCTAAGGTGACCCTTGCTTAGGCAGGAGGTAGAACCAGGTGATTTCTCAATGCCCCTTCTGAATTGTATTGTCGTTCTATGGAATTATGAAGTAACTTTTGTTAAATTAGGTATTATGAGCTCTCTAATATAAAGATGTAATAAAAGAGATGCAGATCAATAAACAAAAGCTGTATATTTAATCTGAAGTGTCTGATAAAGAGAATCTATAAGGAAGGATGATTTTCGCTTGCTGAGAAAAATTTACTGAAGCACACTGGAATGTAATGCAAAGTAACCCAGATGGTGACTAAAGTGAAATTAAGAACAAAGTGGTTTTGAAGAACAACTAGCAATCAGAATTTGTGTTTGTAGGCTATGAAGAGTTCATGTTTTATCAAAGAATATATATTAGCTATTTATTCACTAGAGGAAATGGAAGTGGAATGTTTGTTAACAGCAGAGGTGTCAAGTGATCCTCTTGAACAGTTACAGACATAAACAACCCAAGCTGTACTCATGCTTTTATTCCTTCTTATTGTGAAAAGATTGTTATAAGCATTAAAGCACTCTAATAACTGATGTTACCAGTCAAGTTTATATACAAATGGCATGTCCAGTCAACGTAGGACATAAATCATTGTACACAAAATGGTTTATCTGTTTCATGCTGAATTACATAGAGCGTATCTTGCTTAAATATGAAACATAACATTGGTTGAACAATCAGTTGAACAGTGTCAGTGAAGGTATTGTTGAAAGTGTTAATCTTATAGTCCAAGTAGTAAGTATGAACAGCAAAAAATTAATGAGGCAGTTGATTAAAGACCCTTCCATCAGCTCTTAAGCTGATTGAGTTCTTAATCACTTTTCAAAGAAAAATTAAAGAAAAAAGTACTTCTTGCTTATTTTACTGTGCACTTAATCCGGCTAGCCAATCAAACAATCCCTGGTCTTTTATTATAATAATGACTTTGGAGATGGATGGCATTTAAAGTAGTACAGGAGAAAAAAAGTAGTACAGGGGAAAAAAAAGTCTGAATTTGTTAGCTTTTAAAAGCAGCACTTAATAAATTATTCTTTATAAAGGAAGTACTAGCAAGTTTGAAAGGATTGTTCCCCCATATGTTTACTAAATAGCAGTTCTCAAAAAGGTTGGCGTAAATGTCCAGTTTTATTTGAACAGCTCATACTTGAGACTGCACCCATAAGCTTAATTATGACACATCAGAAGCTAGAAAATAAGAATGTACTAGTTCCTGAGCATTTCCTTCTGAAAATGGGTAATTATGAGAAGTATTAGAATTTTGAGTAGTAGGACTGTAAAATGCTTTTCTGTTTCTGGGTGGCTTGTCTTGCATCTTTAGGAGGGAGACACACATGTTTTCTGTACTACTGGCCAATAATGCTGTTTGTTTTCCGTCAGTCTATCTTGTTTCAGAACTTTGAAGTTGCAGATTTATAAAAAATCAGTAACACATGTTTTAGGTTGATTTAAATAACATGGATGTTAATTGATGAAATGTATTTTCCATTCTAATGATTGTATCATTATATTTAAGTAAGATATCTGAGGCATATCACCAATCAATATATATTGGCTGTTTGGTACACCAGCAAAAAAAAAAAAAAAGTGTTCTTTTCTAAAAATTTCTCAGGTCTTAAAGCATTAACAACGATTCTGACTGGATGTACTGATCCTGAATTGCTAGGGAAATCCCTTATGGTATAGTTAGTTAATGAAACATAGCAGAGTGAATGTATCTTGAGTTTCTGTAGCCTTGAAGAAGTCTAAGACAAAATAGTTGGAAATTTAGAGAATTGAATGGATAGGCAGAGGAAGTTCACTTTATGATACTTATTTCTTAAGGAGAAATGTGTAACATTTGATAGTATTATGTTTCTAGTGATAGTATTATTTAACTCTGCCATTAAGAAAATGGCCTCAAGTTCTACAGTTTTCCAGCATGCTTTTACATTAACCAGTATGCTGTGTGGTTTTGTTTAAATATACCAAATACTGTAAAATTGAAGTTATCAAAAACATTTCTTCTTTACTACTGTATTTATTGTTTGGCGTATTTGTGGGGTTTTTTTCAGACAATATCATCCTTTTGTCTGAAATTACACTTTTCCTATGTTTAGCCATATTTCTAGGACAGCTGTAGCTGATGGCAGGATGTGTAACAGTCCGGAGCAGGACAGTTCTTTTAAAGGATTTGTAAAATGCACAATAATTTGTTCTTTGCAAGCATTTAGTTTGAGTGCGATGCTTTGTAGATTACAAATAAACATTGATATGAGTAAAAGTTACATTTTCAGAAATACAAGACCATGCATACCACGTTTGTACTGGAGAAAATAGATCAGCTTTACTAATGTAAGACCTTAGATGGCTTTCAAATTAATAAGGTGGAAATCATACAGGCAGTTCTTACACTTCTTAAGGATTTCACAGAAAATTTGGAGCTGGTGTGTATATATTAATCTGTGTTGAAGCACTTGGTTGATTCTCTGTAATTTCTCTTTTCTAGCACAAAGGATGATCATTTCAATGTTAACATTCAACCCCCTGTTGGAGAACTGCTCTTGCCTGTCACTATGTCAGAGAAAGATTTTAAGAAGGAGCAAGGTGAGAAATACTTCAGCAGCTTCAGTAGATGCATTTGGAGGGGAAGAGGGCTGCACGCCTTTCAGTTTCCAAGCATACAGCAAGTGCTTCCAGTTGTAGGTGTTTGAGTTAGCCACTGTTAGTATTCAGTCTGACAATAATAAGTAGTTTAGAAATATCTTAAAAAGGATGTGCAGTGATATGACACAGTCTTTAAAGGGTCAAAGCCCACCTTTTACCCTGAAACGGTCTTACAGCTCAACGATTTTTGGCTTCCTGTCATGAAGTGTGAATGCCTTTCCTACTAGCAGTAAAGCAGAAACTTGGGATGCCAGCTCAAGGAAATAAACTATTTATACATAGATATTGCATTGGCTTTTACTATTCTTTATTCCAATACTAATTTTAAATTCTATTAGTGCACCTGTTCCTCAGCTACTTTGAAGATGATTTTGGTCTTTTCACTTTCAAACGCCTTATATATGAAAAAATAACTCTTGTTGGAATACTGTTTTTGAACGGTGACATGGTTTTCATACTTCTGCATTTTACTAATATTGTGTCTTTAAAGAATGTAAGTCTCCGATGCTAGTCCAGACACAAACCCCCATTCGAGCTTCTAGTGACTTGAATATTTTATTCAAAATAATTAGAGAAAATTTTGCTTGGGTTTGACCTTATGTTAAATGGAATAGTCAATACTGCTGTCTTTAATTTGGATATGATTCTTGGATATTTTAAAATATAAGTGGTTGTATTTTCAATGCACTCAAATGTAGTAGTGTTTACTCATCTGTCTCAATGTATGGGGATTTACATGTGTGTCTCTTCACATTGAGATGAGAATATGCCCATGGGATCCTGTCTCATTGCTGTATAAGGCTCAGAAACTCAGTATATCCATTAAGCAGTCAAGAATACCAATGAGTAATGTTATATATTATTAGTTATTGCTTTTGAGCATTTCTTGCTTTTGTGTTTTTGAATTCTTAAGAAAGTAGTTTAAATACTGTCTAGATCATTTGCAGTTAAGCTTATGGCTGCAGTGAAAAGTTAGGATTGTGCTTTGTTTTTGTAACCAATTGATACTTATTTGCTGTTCTTACCCTTTGCTGGCTAAAGCCTGCCTCTCTGCTTTATACCTGCTCAGCAAACCAAGGTGAGTGATTGAACAAGGCTGTGGCACATTTATTTTAAACTCTTCCCTTCTGAAAATTGTAGCTGAGGTTGTAGTGAAAAGAAGGCAGGTTACTGTGCTTCTTCCCTCCCTGTTTTTATGTCTGCTTGCTTTGTGATATTTTGATAGAGTTTTTGTATGCTTTAGTGTGACTGAGGGCTTTTTTTCCTCCTGACTGGCCATACAGAACCATGAGCACACAGAAGAAGTGTACTTGGAGAATAGCTATGGTCCTCTATGGAGTTGTTGCCAAAATTCCTTTTTCTTCTGCCATTTTACTTCTATGGTTGTTGATTATTTGTCTGAATAAATCTGGCAGCTGTTTGCTATGTTTAATAGAGCAGAAAGGCTACTCTGAATAAAGCTATTTGAAAATTTGTTTATATGAAGTATTTGTAAATCCATGAAGGTCTCTTGGCATTTCTGTTATCGCTTGCTCTGTCTTCCTGCATTCATTCTTTGATGCAGGACTTTGCAGGCTGGCAAATTTACCACAGGTTTAAAAACCTTTCCTATTGCATCTTTTTTCTTACGGATATCAGCTGTATCAGAATATTCTTGGTAACAGAGGTCTCAATTCTACATTTTGCATAAGTATTTATTACAAAGATCTAGGAACAGATAGCATATGGGAAGAATTACTTTGTGTTCTTGCTAAATGAAATATCCAAATTACGATAATAAATGCAGGGCAATTTAGAAGTTGGTATATATTATTCTATTTTGTGTTTAACTTCAATTTGCCTATATTCTCCAAATGAATCTGATTTATATAGCTTGTTTTTCACTTGTCATGCTTTTTCTTTTCCCTTTTTTTTTTTTTGGTTGGTTTTGAGCATGTTTCAAGTCCTGTATCTGGAGATGCCTAGTTTTATTTGTGACTAAAACAGATAGGTAAAAAATAGTGAAGGAATGAGAGGAATATTAGGAATGCAAGGTAACACTGGGAGAGAATGAAAATATGTATGGGGTTTAAGGATTTTTACATCTAAATTGCATGTGTAACCTAATAAGAATGCTAAAGAGGAACTAGCTGGTATCATACTGCTATTTAGAAGATAATTCATTGCTACACATCTTTACTCAATTACACTCTACTGTTTTGCATTGTCTGTTACATTTATATATGTCCATTTTATTCCTGGTGGCACAAAGAGAGAGGAGCAGACATGAATATTCATGGCTGTGAAAGTTATCTGATGGTAGTGGCAGAACCTCAAAAACTGTTTTTGTCCATATGCTGTGCATGATACGCTTAGCTTTGCTACACCATCTCCCCTTTCCTTCCCTCCTGAGCTCGGGAATCCTCTGGTGAAGTAGTTCCCCAGAGCAGCAGCTGAGTTAGTGGTTGTTGTGATTGACAGTTTGGAATGAGTGGATAAAAATGGCATTGTCAAACACTCTTTACCTTTCTGCTCAAAATGTCTTCTGATCCTTCAGGCCTCAGAATTTTACACCCTGTTTTATATTGCATCCCCATAAAAAGTCGAGTTGCCATAGCAGGAATTCTGCATGAGTGGAACATTTATTATTGGGAGCTCTATCCAAATTTCAACTTGTCTGTTGTTTTTAAAATTCAGTAGCAAAACTGTCCTTTCCTCAGTTCAGGGTAGGACTAGTCTGCTGGCTAACATACCTTGTTACCCATCACTAATTTTTCCAGTTTAATTTTCTTTTATTATTTAAAATACATACAGTTATTTCATCGTATCAGGTAGTTAACCCAGACTAATTGCTGCTTTGTGCTCGGGCTAAAGTGTTCTTAGATTCTCGTGTTTCAAGCAATATTAAACGTGTCATGTGATTGTTACAGTTGGATATTAATCAGAATTTTTATGATGGTGTTTATAAAACAGGCAGTTAAAACTACTTTAGGATTTTTTTTTGTCTCAAGAGAGATGTTTTAAAATAATTTTATCAACTTTTTTTAAGGAGTGTATACCTGAATCACATTTTGTCTCAAGAGAGATGTTTTAAAATAATTTTATCAACTTTTTTTAAGGAGTGTATACCTGAATCACATTAAAAAAAAAACCAAACCAACAACAAAGCCCAATCTTGGTTAAGTAAACAGATAGTTTCCCTAATTTTATTAAAATTATTTATATAAAATTTGTTTTCCTAACAAGCAAGATGCTAATTATTTAAATGGTTGGACATTTACTATTTTCTGGCCATTGACTACCCCAAGCAATCATATTTGATGCTCCTTAATTAGAGTACCCTTTTTTATTTCCAGGTTCTTTTCCACCTCAGCAATCGAGACAATACATTTGCTTACCACGCTGCTCTCCTAAGTGTTCTTTTGCATGTAAATTAATCTTGATTCAGTTTACACTGTCATGCTGAGTGGTACAAATTGCCTATAACAATAAAACAGCATGAGTTAAAAATAAAGGGGGGTGAAAAAGCAGATTGAATGTGTGCCTTACTTGATAGGATGTTACTTTGCTTTATGCCAATACATTAGTCGACGATAATGAATCTTCTGTTCTGAAAAGCATGGTTTAGTTGATTTTTTTAATTTTACTTCAATGGAGCAGTACCTTGTCTTTTATAGAACAAGTTAGACAAACCATTAATGACAAGAGTGTTAAGGTTAAATATGAAGCAATGCATTCACTTCTCTGAGTGCTATCCATCTTTCCATTTACAGGAGCTTGACAAAAGTACTGGCTTTGTACAACATTTCCTTTAATTACATGCTGCGGGAAACAGGCTTTTAACATAAACATAGTTGCATTCATTTATTCAGCATTTGCTCTTCAATAGAGCTTAATGGAGAAGGTTTAAATCCTAAATAAGTACACACATCTCTCAGCAGTGTTATGTCAGTTCCCGTGCTCTGCTTAAAAGCAGTTTTAGTCTGCATATGTAGTTTGTAAAGCTTTTGCCTAATAGTTAAACAATTTGAAACAGAATGTTCTACTCCCAAGATAAATCTGATTGTTATAAAATTTATTTTATTATTGCTTATTTGTGTTCTCTTCAAAAATATCCTATTATTTACTTATCAGCTGTTCCATTTTTACTTTCATATTTCTTATTTTGTGACAGCAGCACGTTCCGGGGCATTAAAATGTTGGATTTATTGTTTTAATTGCTCTATTAAGCATCTTGGTACTACTGTTTCCTCTGGGTTCGAGCTGTATGTGCAGCCCTAAAACATTAGCCTTCTGAGACTTTTCCATTGTTTTCATTGTTAGTGTTGTTTCAGATGCTTCATATTTCTGCCTGAAGTACCGTGCCGCTTTGTTTGTCTGCATTTTCAGCTTCTGAACATACTGTAAAAAGGCACACACAGTGTTAAGTTGTAGTTACTGTTGTGTTTTAATCAACATGAGCATCCAACAAATCAGTCTTCTAAACAATGGATATTGATAGAAAAGTGTGAGTTTTGTTAAAATGTCCTTGAATGTCATATCCTTCTTTAGTTTTTCTTTGTCATATGTTTGGATATAATCCTGACATTTCTCTTCCACTTCATAGTGATATTCAAATTATTTTACTCACACAGTTTATCTTGGTATTTTAGAGAGCTGGATGCTAACTGTATTTCCCCGTTTCTAATGTGCTGACTTTCTCTTAAATAACTAAATTGAACCAGTTACTACTATCTGAATTTCAAGATCATTTTTACCAAATGGATATGGAATTATAATTAAATGTATGATTAAAGTATTAAAAGAGGTCTTTGTATATAGTCTTACTTAAGCTGGACCTTTCCAAATCAGTCTTACTTAATATTTAATTTCTGCATTTGCATTCTTCTTTTAAGTTAAGCTTTTTATGAGAAAGCTACCTTGGTTTCACAGTTGCATTAGTATCATGCATATCATTGTTCAACTATTACTAATTTGTTTCTGATAATAGGTCATTGCAAGTAAGACATTAAACTGAGGTAATTACATGAGTCCTTATAAAATTGTTTTCTGAATAAATTATTTCACTTTTAATGCAAGGTTTTTTTGTTGGTTTTTTTTTTGTTTAGATGTCTACTACTTTGGTTTAATGCTTAATAAGCAAGCAAATCTTAAAGTATTCATAATGAAATACTTAATGTTTCAGGAATGCTGACAGGAATGAATGAGACATCTGCTACAATAGCTGTTGCTCCACAGAATTCTACTAGACTTGTAATAGTTGAGAGGGTAGTAAAAGCAGCAAACCTGGGTGTAGTCCCTTCTGGTCAAGATAACATACACAGGTAAGATTATATGTTATTCAAAGTAGGACTGTCTTTTAATATGAATTTGTTAGTCCAAAATTCATCAGCATTTGATAGTATTAGGGAAAATTTTATTATCCATACCTTTAAGGGAGAAGATACCCAATTATACTGTAGTCTATAATCCTAAGCAGATAGTAACTTGAGCCTAAGTTCTCTGCAGCTCATTATTTGAGTGTATATCGAAATGTCTAGACTTCACTGTACACAGTGAGAGGAAATTGTCCTTCCCTTGTTTTGTTTCCAAGGAAAGAGGTAGCCTTTTAAAGCAATGTACTTGAAAGAAGGTTTTGGAGGGCTTTTAACTTTTCTCTCAGTTTCCCATAATAAGTAGCCTCCTCCAGTTATATCATCTGTGAGAAGCAACTTGTTTTCTTACATTACTTTCTAACGTTCCTATGTATGTATCTGCAAGCAAAAAACAATTATCAGCCAAGAAGGTAATTGGCCCTGTCGAATTTCCAGTTGTTACTTGTACATTAATCCATTTCATCCAAATGCTGTGATACAGAATGTCAGTGGAATTGATGCAGTTGTTGGTTAATGACAGCTTTTAATGTGATTGACTCAAAATATTTAGTTCTGTGGATCTGTATGGCTTCTCACTTGTGACAGGAACAGGTTAACCTGGTCTTGAAATAAGAAAATGAATACATCTCTCTTACCATCTGCTAAAACTGTTCACTAAATTCTGAATTACCTCTAGTTCCCTGAATTTTGCTATTCAATAAGAGCACAGTATCTTCTTTTAAAGAAAAGAACAGTGCTTTTCTTTGAAATTTTGCTGACTGAGATGGCTGTTTGAAATGGTGAAAATGCTGTAGCCTACACAAGACTGATAACTTGATATTTCGCTTTGTTGGATGTAGTCTCTTTTGCATTTCTGGGCATGTGTATTGCATTGCATTAACATTAACACAGCTGGATTTTCCTATGTATTTGATACAGTTAATGATAAAATTCTGTTTCACCATAAAAACATGGCACAGCTAGTGCGATTGCACTGAAATGATTGTCACTGTTGACACCTGATCCTCCATGAAAGAGTCCTCATTTGTTGCATCCCTGAGGGATCTGTATAGCCTGTGTTCTCAACATCAATTCAAAGACTAGGTGAGAGTGTCAATCAAGAGAGACTGAAGTGTCTGCAGTATACAGGTGCTCTCCATCTTTACCCTATCTATCACATGAGACTTACCACATAGGGGTGGATTGTTTTGTTGACTGAATCTCAAAAAGGCTCCCTAAAATAATATCCTAGTTCCTAGCTCAGCCACAGGTTTCCTGGTTGTAGGTAAGTTTCTAATTTGATGTTGTTTTCTTTTGCTCTTTTGGTTTCTTTTAAAGAAAGTTTTCTACAACAGAGTCTATAACCAATAGTAAATAAATTGAAGAGGTGCTTACTGTTGGGTACACTCCTTCAGAGACAATGGTTAAAGGCATGTTCAGGTCAAGCTGAAGTATTCAGAGTGCTTCAGAGCATCCTGACATCTTCTTTGATTATTTAGATTTGAAATACAGTGTTTCCAGTCTGCCACAACAGTTATAGAATAGACTATAGAATAATCCATCAAGCAAAACCAATAGTTTATAACAACTTAAGTGGCCTATGAGAAATGCCCAGCAGTTGATAAGCTTTTAGAAAATAGTAGTTTGTTTGCTTCACCGTAACTAACTGGAGTTCACATATACTATGTAGCCATAATTCCACCTAGATTTTACTGAGAACAGGAGCAGGAACATTACCTAGCTGATACTGTGATGAACCTGTTCATCTTTTAAACAGTAATGCTTTATCATTAAAGTAATTCCTAGATTCACATGAGTGAACATTTGAGGTAGACATTAGATAATTAATCCTTTCAAAACACGGAAAAAAATTACTAAAATAGTTTTTTATTTATGTGTGTGTGTATATATATACATATATATATATCTCTATACATATATATATGTATCTAAAGTATACATATGTTTAGATTAAATGAATTCTGCCATGAGAGGAAACAGAATTGAAATCTCTTCTGGCAGAAGTCTCATGGATGCAAGAACTGTGGCTTTTATTTACATGACACGCGATTTCAGGATAATAAAATAAGCAGTCACCTTTTATCTTGTCTAAACAGTTATAGATTCTATAAAAATACTTTAAAAGTGAATTTTCTAAGTTTCTTATAGGATTGTCATTTGTCTTTTATTGCAAGTGATGTTGGAGAAAAAAATTACATCCAAAAACTTCTAGCTCATCATGCTGTTCTGTGAGAACTACTTCAGCTGACTTCTTGGAAGAGCCTATTACATACCTTTTTACACAGAAAAAGAAGTACTGTTTTTTAACTAGCATTCTGCACTGTGCAGCATAAATTATATTAACTTATTAGTTGGTCATCCCCAGCTTGAGTATTACTGCTTAATGATGGCTAATGCCAAAAAATTTGTATTGCCTGGTAATGCAATATACTCATTCAAAATAAAATTGTACAGTTTAATACAAGTGCAAGAGTATCTAATAGATATGAACAGGTGTGTTTCGTGGTTTCTTTCGGTCTAAACATATTCACATTCATGCTGAAGATGTTGTCATGCTGGTGGAACCCAATTACTTGTCCTTAAATTAATAACCTATTAGGATTTTATTTTTGCACCATACAGTAAAAACACTTAGAGCAAATATAATGAAGATTTGAAAGTAAATACTTGAAATAAATATCAACAGAGTAGCATATAGTTACCAAAGAAAAATGAAATAAGTGAAAACAAATGTCCACAACATTAGCTGTATATCTGAGCATATAGCAACACTTTCTTACATTAATTTCTTTTCTCTCTTTACTATGTGGCTCTAAATTTGTATACTTAGTTACAATGTAATAATTTAACTGTTAAATGAGAGTAGTACAAAATGCCAGGTGACGTAGTTGATTCTACTTTAAACTCTCTTTTCTGACCTGTTTTATTTGAAGTGATAACTGCAAAAACTTTGAACTCAATACCCCATCTATATCTATATCTATGTCTATCATCTATATCTGTATCTATATATCAGAACACAAAGTTGCAGTTAATATTTATATATTTGAAAAATAAATTTGCTATACTATTTTACTTCCTTTAGAATAGTTACCTGATCTTCAACAGAGTTTATTCGAGGGCGTAGATTATGGGGCCTTGTAAGACAACATGCAATGCATTTGCATATTCTTAATAGAATTCAACTATTTTATGTATTGATCCCTCTTGCTTTTGCTATTAAGTGGAAACATTATGTAAATTTTAAAAGGCTTCTACTAGAAGCAAGAATGTGGAATGCATTTCAAAAGAGAAATTTTCTTGAATAGGAAATGTGTCTTCTTAAATATGAAAACTTCAGAAAAAAGAGTACGTTTTTTTCTTAAAATACTTTTTCGCAAGCGTGATTAGAGGAGTTGTTGAAATATCCATCGCTCTTTTAATGTTCTGAGAACTGTTACTTGGTGTTAATGAAGTGATTTCAGAAAGAGTCAGCTAAGGCACCAAGCTTCTGTCTTTTGGTTCAGACCATACCTGAGGGCACCATTTGAATATCTGAAGACAAAGACACTGAAAGAAAAGTATTTGTTTCTGCAGGGAATTAAATCACTCAGAATAACTACCTTTAGGGACCAAGTACTTTTCAGTTGAAATATGCCTGCTGTTTGTTGTCAGTGGGGAAAGTCTACTAGGAATTTTTACATCTTCAAGATAAGAGGGTACGTAAAGGAGGACATTTATCCCTTCAAAGTTGATGCTTCTATAGACGATTACTTGAGCTCCTGTTCGCTACTTGGGCAATAACATTCATTGCTTTAGATAAAACAGCAACAACAAAAAAATTCAGGCTGTTCTATTTCAAAATATGATGAGATGAAGACATTATTCAAGTCAAGATTTTCAGTCATATTCTATTTAACTGACACATGCCTTATTTACCCAGAAATGCCCTTCATGCTAGTGTTACTTTCACGATGTGTTGCTTATTCTTTTCAGATGAATATTCTAAAAGTTCCTCAGGTCTCTTCCTCCTTTATTCATTTTCAGCTCCTACAAGCTTCACCTTGAATATAGCAAAAGACAACAGATGATGATAGAATGAAAAGGCTAGTTGCAGACTTTAATCTTGTAAAGACTTGAATGCTCTTATAATCCTCTCGAAAGAGTGAAAATATTGTCTACTATCACATAAGACCCTATGCATGAAGGAGAGGTGTTTCAGGCTAAATTGGCTTAGGAAAAAAAGTGATGGAAGTACACATAGAAAGTGTTTTTTCCCGCTAAAAACAAAACATGGTGCAAAGCTTTTAAAGTGTTGGTAAGTAGCATACTGCAGAAAAACCTGTTCAGAGCTGTGATCACAAACTGGATTTACTTCTTCACTCTCATTTTGTTTTGTACTTGTGTGCTTCCATTGACGTCAGAGTATAATGTGTAATGGGATGGAGAATCAGGCTGTCTTCAACTGTCTGCCTCTCTACCTTCTACTTCCCAAACCATTTCTTAAATTAGATGCATTGTACTACAGAGTATTATTTCCCTCAATGACTGTGGCTCTAAAAATGATGCAGGATGGATCATCTTTTCCACTTTTTTCATTGTTGAAGACTACCTGTGCATTGCCCAATCAATCAGTGAGATAAAACTTTGAAGCCAGCAGGGTGGATATGAAGAATGAAGTTTAGTCAACCTCAACTTATTTAATAGTCCATTGCACTAGTCTGTTGCTGCTGTTGTATTCTGGAAGGAATTCACGATTGCAAACAGGAAGTAGCAGGATTAGAAAGTGAGCATGGTGTCACATATATATATATATATATATATATCTATATATATCTCCGTTCTACAGTTCATCAGGATGGCTGTAACCATTGACCTGCACTCTGAGACACACGACAGCATTAATTTCAGTCCTCAAATTTCACAGGTCAATTCAGTCATTTGAACAACCCAGTATGAGACCATCTGAGGTTTTGGAGAAAATCAAATCTGTTTCAACAACAAAGCTCTAAAGTGCTTCAGAGCAGCCATTTCACATTTTAAAATGGGGATTTTTAACATCCTCTCCATAACAGTCATGAAAGTGGTGATACTAATAGTCATCTCTTCTTTCTAGACATCACCAGGACTTGCAGAGGGAGGATTCTCATCTCTTAGTGTGTTGTCATAGTAGACACCTAAATTAGCAGCAAGCAAGCTAAGTTTTAAACAAGAAGCATGAAACAGCACTTCTGCACTTTGCTGGGGCAGGTCTAACTAGCTCAAGCACATCAGTGCATGCAGTGACTGTGCAGCTTCTGAGACCTACATTTTTAAGGACACTTCGCTGAAACACATAGATATGGTAATTTGTTCGGAGCTTGCTGTATGTAGTATGCCACTGCTTAGTCTACCCTTAACTATCTGATTTCATGAATAAGCAATTATTGAACAAGATGTAAAATACCATCTACCTGTCTTGTGGAGGCTTGTATTGCTATCCTTTAGTAAAATCAGAAACATACGGTGTAAATCATGTATTATGACAGTAAACACACTGCAATGGGTGAGAATTTGTATTCTGAATAATATGAAAACAAGACCAAATATAGAAATTTGCATAAAATGCTTAAAATACAGAAAATACAGAAATCCAAGGACCTGTGTTTCACTAGCCTTTATTTCTCACACCATGAATCAGCCTGACAGTCTGGTTGTATTCGCCCCTTTTTATCATTTTGCAACCTGTCATGTCCCATTTATAGCATATTGGCAGACTGATTCTCAAAGGAAAGGGGGTTTTGTTTACAGACAATTTTGATTATCAGAGAATGTCATGCTTAGTAATCAGTTATCCTCCCCACATCTTTTTAATCCAGCAACACTTAATGTGGGGAGAAAAGGTATGCAATTGTGCATGTATGTAGGTACATGTGTATTGAACCAAACTCCATCTAAAGGGGTCCACCTGGAAAATTTTTCTGTGCATGTCATCTTCCAGTTTGCACTAAATTTGGAAGAATTCTCAGGCAGAAAGTTAGTGATCAGACCCCATCAGCTTAACATAACTAACAACTGCATCTGCTTCCAGCATGCCTGCTGGAAAGAAAAATACCCATCTATTGAGGATAAACAGCATGTATAAACTTCTGAGAAACATAAATTCTTTACAGTTATTCACTTGAATCCAAAAATATGTTCTCAGTAGCTGATAAACAGGTCTATAAATCCACAAGGACTTTTTTTAAGGCCCTTTCTGTTCTGTGTGCAAACACACCTTTTCCAAGGTTTTTTACTAAGCAATTAGCCTGTTGGAGAGCTCCAAGGAAGTGAAATTAACCTCTGCAAAGTAGCTCCTTTGATGCAGTTACCTAGATGGTTTTGCTTCTGTGGTTCTTTAGCTGTGGGGCTCAGTCTTCCTTTTCTGCTCTTCTAGAAAGCTTCAGTGGGTAGCTGAGTAAATAAACTGGTAATAGACATGCAGCTTTGATTTTGCTTCCTAATTTCTCAAGTAGGAATTAATTAGAGAGCTAAATACCCTAGGCAAAACAGCTTTTCTGGTTCTCTTTACCTGCAGGAGACAGAATTTTAAATGGAGTAGTATATCCATGTCCACAGTTATTTCAGCCTTCATTTTAGCCAGAAGTTGTAAACTCTTAAAGTTTTCTTGATATATGATGGAAGTAATTCTAGCTTTCTGTTTTGGGGGTTTTGATTTTGTTTTCTAAAAAAAAAAAAAANAAAAAAAAAAAAAAAAAAAAAAAAGCCCAGGTAGGCTAACCATTTATATTTCTTTAAAAATAGGCAGGACTTGAAGTCTTTCTGGTTAGTAATTATTCTTAGGTTAATATTTTTATTAATAGAGGAAAAGAAAACTGAATTTTATAAATATGAAAGTACTTATTCCATAGTTCCTCATATTACTCTTCCTATTGAAATTATTCCTTAATCAAATCGTAATCAAATCCCCAGTCAAATCCTAATGTTCCAAAACCTTGAAATTTTCTCTCTGGTAAGAAGAGGGCCCTGTGTATACTAATACAGTTTTCATCTATTATCATCATATGATGATTTTGATTAACTGGTACAAAATACTTGATCAAGAGAATGCCTTCACACAGAATCGTTTTAATGCCCTTAACACTGTAGCTATATTATTGTATTTAAGGAGCTTACATGCAAATTGCAAAATTCTAAAATAACTAAGAAATTAAATTTGATCTTCACATTAAAAGTGTATGACTGAGTCATTTTAGATGTGCGGCTAATCAAAATAGATTGTTCTGGCCTGGCTTATTTGCTGTCCACTAGAGGACAGCACTGCTTTTGTATCTGAATGCTGTAAAGTGATAAATATGTGCAGCGTTTTCTTTGAAAAACAAACAGAAACCTTTTGAGCCAGTTATTTAAACAGAAAATGCTTAACAGTTAAAGAACTAACTCAGCAGAAGAATATCTTTGATTGTAAAGATCTCTGAGCATGTTTAATATTTTAATATCTTTCTATAAGGTAATCTACTTTCTTGGAATTAAATAATTTTCCTGCAAATTAAAATTTGTAGCCTGTTTTAAAAATGCACTGAGTATAATTCTCAAGCACATATCATAGTAAATGCCCAATTCTATGGGAAAAAAAGAGTAAAGTATATGAGAAAACAAAATAGATTGAATATTACAATTAGAATTTTCTGTGTGGGAGGACCAAATATTTTGATTCAAGCTTTTAGCTCATTGAAGTTTTGGGGAGGAGATATAAATACCTACATATAAAAATGCTGACATTTTTAAACTAATGATAAATTTGGAAGATGATAAAAAGTTCATGCAGCATCTTTTTGAACATGTGGAGTAGTGCTGTGTATTGGACAGTAAGTTCAAATGACTCACTTGCATTTCTGCATTTTTGTTAGAGGTACAGTGCAGCTGCTTATTGGAATCTGAGGACAGACTCAAAATCTATTTTGGCAATACAAGTAAACATAGCAAAAATGTATACATTAGATTGCAAATTATTTTACAATTTTATTGTTTTATACTCCTGAAAAAATAGATAATGTTGGAAAATAATTACATTATTGTGATGAACTAGGTATTTTGAACAATTTATTCAAAGGTAGTGTTAAAATTGCATTAAATATGCTGTAAAAAAGAACGTCAAATTATCATAATACTATTTTTAAGGTAAATATTAATCAAATTTTATTAGTAGTAATCAATGTTAAAGTCACCAGATTAAGATCCTGCTTTTTGCAGGTATATTTGTGCTTACAGTTTTAGTATTAAGCTTCCTCTATCCCCAGGTCAGAACTAATACCAAATACTTCCTTTTCGTCTTCTAAGGCTTACTCAGAGAATGAATACAAGTAAATTAGTAATTCAGCCAGTTTTTAGATGAAATGTTAATTATGAAGTCAAATCTGTACATAGCAGAGCAAGAGAAAGATTCAGAGTACTGAAACTGTTAGTGTAAGTATCTTTGTTGTCCAGTTGACATGCTGGAAGGTCCTTTGTAGTTATTCATTCTTATATTTACAAATTGAAGACTAATTCACAGCAGTATTTTTTTTCCCCTTTGAATATATTCATTGCATAACTTGATTACACATTTGTCAGCTTTGGACTAATTATTTTTCTACGGCTAGGGCAGGGCATTGCATCTTCTGATTGTCTTCCTTACTAATAGGATTCTGTCTGCTTCAGCAGGCAGTAATTGAAGGCTTCATGTACAAGATTTAAAGAAAGACCAGAGGAAAAAAAAAGTTTTAGCCTCCATGGGCCATTGTCACTGTTTGTGGTAAGCAGTAGAACAGAAAAAGAAGAAAATTCAGCTTGAATAGAAAAGTCAAAGAGGAAGAAAAGCACCAGACGGGAGAGAGTGTGTTTTAATGCTGTTGAATTATGCGTAACAATCCCTGCTCTGCTGTAAATATGCCAATAGTGAGTGTTCAGGTGTAAATTTACTTTCTCAAATGTTGAATTTTAAAGAGCAGATTTTAAGTGAGTTAGTCTGCTGCAGTGTATTCACTGCCATGAAATTTTCATAACCTTTCTTCTTATAATCTCCTTATAGTGTAGCTATAGTCTGTCGACAGAAGAGGAGAAAATTACTGCCAGTCTGTATTTAGGCTAGTCATCATTGCCAAGTCAGTGTTTGGCAAATGCTGTCACATTGTAGTATCTGATACTCTGTGTTTTCTCTTTATATCAGCTATAGATCAAATTTTTCTGTATGGTTATCATGAGCAAATTTTATTTTAGTGGGAAGTGACCAAGACTATGTACTTGATTTTTAACTCTTGAAAGACCAAGTTACTTTCTAAAAATATACAGTACTTTATTGATGTTGAATTTTATTCTTAATGTATATTTCCTTACCCACTGACAGGTACTATATTTAAGTAAAAATAATGTATGAACTCCTTCTCTCTTTTTTGCATGTCACATATGCTCAGAATATTTAACATTCTTTCTAAAAAAAAAATTGTTAATGTTCAGAATACGCAAATATTTCTCACATTGTTTTGTTTCTAATCTGTCCTGATTTTATTAAATGTGAAAAATATTAACACCTGCAAATGTTCCTGAATATTTTAATGATGTAAAATCAGATTTAGAATCAATATTATCACAGAATTAAATACTCCATCATAGCAGAAACAGCCATCTTGAAACTATTAGTAAATATTTGGTTGTGTTTTCCAAATATGTATTTTCATTTGCTTTGTTTTGGGGAGGTTTTTTGGGGTTTTTGGTTTTTTTTATATTTACTGATGCATCTTTTGTTGTAACAGAACCATGCTCATAATACAGTGTCTTAAGAGTTGTCCACAGAACACATTCTTTTGGACCTGCAATCAATCATTTTACATCCTAGATTTAAATGTACCACAGAGCAGTGTTCAAGGCTTGTTAAAGTCAATGATTTCTTGTTGGTTTACTGTCTTTTTTGATTTAGTTTGGTTTGGGGATTTTTGTTTGGTTTTAATTCAAATTCTAACCTTTAAGGTTTTAAGTATCAACTTTCAGAAAAAGTAAAAAATGATTACTGACCTCATGGGGAAAATCAAAGTTTCTCACTAAGAGTGAGCACATGCTATTAGTGATTAATTTTTTGCTGCTGAGAGGTTTTTCTAATGGCTTTCTGGGCTTTTCTAGGTATTTAGCTGAGCACAACACACATTTTAGAAAATCCACAAGGGTTTATGGTAAGAGTTAGCATATAAATGCAGTAGCATGTATTTAGTTGAAAAAACAGCTATTAACCAAATCCTTCAATGACAGTGTATTTGAAACATCTGAATAACTGACAAATTAGTTTTACTGCTAGTGCCCACTGCTTCATCCTGTTATAACTGTATTCAGTTTTATAGATTATACAAGTGTATTTGTAACTCCGCTTAGAAACTAGATTATATTCCCCTTTCTACAGAACAGATTTTGGTCTCCAAAGTTCAAAAGCAGCTGTAAACCCACTGTATGATTCTCTTCTATACATACTTTTTTAATGGTGAAATAAGTCTTCCTGTTGCAGTCAAATTCTTCCTTCACCTAGCAATTCCAGATCCTATATCGGTGACCATTGATAGAAGCTGATTAGCTGCTGCTAGTTATGTGTATTAACACTTCGGTTAAAATTACCTGAGTATCAGGCCCTTTGCATCTCGCAAACCCCATGCAAACTCACATTTTATTGATTTTATGTGGTTTGTTCAGGGGTATGGAAAAGTACTATTGATCCCCTAAATGATTTTGCAAATTCACATATAAAAATATCAGCACAAAACTCATCTGTGGTGCTTTGGACCACCTTGGCTTTCCCAGAATGCTGACTTTGTATCACTTTCAGCTTTTGATAAAAGAGGGTAAAATCAAGCCTCGGGGCTATGAAGCACAGCAGGAGTGCCAACTAGCAACCTATTTATGTGCATACTCAGAGATAATCTGCTTCTGTGTTGTCCCAAGACACAACTGTTAAGTAAATAAAGTGACTAATAAGACTATTGTTTCTATAATTATCCCCCTGTCGAAGTCAACAAGAGAAATAGTCATCTTCTACATTGCAGCATAAATAGATGAAATCATTGATATAACTAGCTAAGTAGGTAATTTTTGTACTAGTAATACTGTTTTATAACCTCCTATTAAAAAGAGAGGTCTTTGAATGTATCTGTAATCCAGACAAAAGAAATAGATTGACCTGTGATGGGTGACATTAGAAAAGTGCCCCATGTTTCCTTAATTAGTATAATGTGTTACGAGATTTTGATATGCTTAGTTTAAAAAGAAAAAATAGATAGAAATTACTTCTCGTTTAAAGAGAATCTGCTTCCTGCTTAAGTGGCTAATATTTTAATTAAGTCTGGAGTGAAGTTTTTTGAGTATCTCCTGATAAACTCCCTCCTTTATGTTGATGGTAATTAAACAGATCCCCAAGGGCTTGGGTAGGCGCTTTGCAAGGCCCATGCTGATTGTCACACAGGAGACACTGACCAGTTGGTTTGCTCTTGAATAGCCCACAGCGTGCTGTCAGCGCAGCAGTTTGATTTTTCTGTATTGTGAGCTGTTGTCAGGGCTAACTGGGTCCTATTGTGACTGAAGATGTTGCGCAAATTGAGGCAGATGGCTCTGATTCAGACACGTGTCATTCAGAAAGAGGAGAGGAGATTGGCCCTGCAAAGTGGGGTCAGACGGGGTTACAGACCTGCTCCACACTTGTTAGTGTTTTCAAAAGCCCATGTGCAGCAACTTTGTTGTTGAGAAGTAACCAAGGAGGAGGGGAAAAAAAGCATGTTGCGCTCCTTGTGGAAGATGGAAAGATGGACGCTGTTGCCGTCCTCTTGCTTCCTGTCTCTTGGGCCTGGCTCCGCACACAGAATGAATTAACAGGATTGACAGAAGTTCATTGTGCCTAAAACGGCTTTTCAGTCAATTGTGGTGCTTAAAAGGCTAGTTTTGCTTTTAATTCCATGTAATTAGTGGGTTCTTCATGTCTTGGAATTTAGTAATGGTGCATTAGTCCTAACTTTTATCTACCTGATTGATTGGTAGTTTTTTATTTCCTTTGTAGGATATTTAATAATTATAAAATGTTTTAAAATATTGGCAACATTTTTATGGTTCTGGAGATAAATTCACCAATGGAATAACTCAGTGTCTTGCTGTTATTGTCATTTCAAACTGATTGTTTTCTATGTTTATAAATTTGACTAGTTTTAGTTTGAATTAATTTCTGAGATTGCAGGAGAAGAAACATTTCAGAAAGCACAAGTTTGGCCTTTTGTATGTGGTCTACTACATTTAACATAGTTGTATTGTCTTTGGGGCACCAAATAATGGAAATCCTTGGAAAACTATACAGCTGTAGTCAGGTTGTCAGTGTGCATGAATATGGTAGATGAACTGAAGAATCAGTATTTACATTTAAAAATTATTTAAATAAAATTTAGTTTGTACTACTAAATACAAAATTTTTGCATGATACTTCTTTGTCCTTTAAAATGCAAAAATATTTACACAATGCTGCACAAATTATGTTTGAAGAATTTATGGGAGGTTTTATGGTTTATCCCCTGAAATTCATTAATGAATTTAGAAGAATTTTATTATATTTGAGCTCATTTAACTCTTGCAGAAAGAAACATCAGCAGTCTTTGACCTTAAGATTCTCAGTGATTTTTCTCTTTTCTTTTTTATTTTTCCCTTTCCATACAGGTTTGCAGCTAAGACTGTGCACAGTGGGTCACTGATGCTAGTCACAGTGGAGCTGAAGGAGAGCTCTACAGCACAGCTCATCATAAACACTGAGAAAACTGTGATTGGTTCTGTTCTGCTGCGGGAGCTGAAGCCTGTCCTGTCCCAGGGGTAACCTGCTTACATCTGGACTTCAGAATCTGGCACACAACAAAAGTGCCTGGCATCCACTACTGCTGCCTTTCATTTATAATAATAGCCCTTCCATCTGGCAGTGGGGAAAGAATACACTCTTGACATTCTTGTCTTCTGCTTTAGAATGCTAGTGTGTATCTATCATGTATGCAAGTCCTTTCCTTTTTTTCTGCTTGCTAACCAAAAAACATATATTTTACTGTCAGTTATCTGCACTCTTAAATGTATTTCCCATTTGTTCTACCTTTGTCCTTCCCTCTCTCTTCCCTTCCTGCACTACCTTCCTTCCCCATCTGTGTCCCCCCCACCCCCGCTATAGTGGAAAAATACTAGATAATAAAGTTCGAGGGAAATCACACTGCTTGAAAACTGACTTCAAATGGCAGGAGGATTCCAGCAACATACACAAGTATGTGGTTCAGGGAGAATTTGTGGTGTAAGTGTGAAAACACAGTAAGTACAGCAAAATGGTGTTTGTTTTCTAGAAATGCCTGTTAGCCTGAACTCATCTATTGAGAACATTGTTCCTACCTACTGTCGCTTTCTCAAATATTTTGTTAAGATGCTAATAAAGTAGTGCCTATGAACAGAGGCTCCCTCTTTCTTCTTTTGGTAGAAAATTGATAACAGACATGCCAGCACTGTACACACCTGGTTAACTAAAGTAAATACAAATGAGGTGGACACTACATATGTATCAGCAAACTGTTCTTGTGAAAGTAGCCCATGTTTGTGCTCCTATGATAATTAGTAACCTGCTGTACGGTTACATTTTTGTTAATAAACAAAGCCAGCAACTGCCCATTTTCAAACTGGCCTACTCATAAAGTACTGACTGAATTGTTCAAATGAGNGTTGTATTGTCTTTGGGGCACCAAATAATGGAAATCCTTGGAAAACTATACAGCTGTAGTCAGGTTGTCAGTGTGCATGAATATGGTAGATGAACTGAAGAATCAGTATTTACATTTAAAAATTATTTAAATAAAATTTAGTTTGTACTACTAAATACAAAATTTTTGCATGATACTTCTTTGTCCTTTAAAATGCAAAAATATTTACACAATGCTGCACAAATTATGTTTGAAGAATTTATGGGAGGTTTTATGGTTTATCCCCTGAAATTCATTAATGAATTTAGAAGAATTTTATTATATTTGAGCTCATTTAACTCTTGCAGAAAGAAACATCAGCAGTCTTTGACCTTAAGATTCTCAGTGATTTTTCTCTTTTCTTTTTTATTTTTCCCTTTCCATACAGGTTTGCAGCTAAGACTGTGCACAGTGGGTCACTGATGCTAGTCACAGTGGAGCTGAAGGAGAGCTCTACAGCACAGCTCATCATAAACACTGAGAAAACTGTGATTGGTTCTGTTCTGCTGCGGGAGCTGAAGCCTGTCCTGTCCCAGGGGTAACCTGCTTACATCTGGACTTCAGAATCTGGCACACAACAAAAGTGCCTGGCATCCACTACTGCTGCCTTTCATTTATAATAATAGCCCTTCCATCTGGCAGTGGGGAAAGAATACACTCTTGACATTCTTGTCTTCTGCTTTAGAATGCTAGTGTGTATCTATCATGTATGCAAGTCCTTTCCTTTTTTTCTGCTTGCTAACCAAAAAACATATATTTTACTGTCAGTTATCTGCACTCTTAAATGTATTTCCCATTTGTTCTACCTTTGTCCTTCCCTCTCTCTTCCCTTCCTGCACTACCTTCCTTCCCCATCTGTGTCCCCCCCACCCCCGCTATAGTGGAAAAATACTAGATAATAAAGTTCGAGGGAAATCACACTGCTTGAAAACTGACTTCAAATGGCAGGAGGATTCCAGCAACATACACAAGTATGTGGTTCAGGGAGAATTTGTGGTGTAAGTGTGAAAACACAGTAAGTACAGCAAAATGGTGTTTGTTTTCTAGAAATGCCTGTTAGCCTGAACTCATCTATTGAGAACATTGTTCCTACCTACTGTCGCTTTCTCAAATATTTTGTTAAGATGCTAATAAAGTAGTGCCTATGAACAGAGGCTCCCTCTTTCTTCTTTTGGTAGAAAATTGATAACAGACATGCCAGCACTGTACACACCTGGTTAACTAAAGTAAATACAAATGAGGTGGACACTACATATGTATCAGCAAACTGTTCTTGTGAAAGTAGCCCATGTTTGTGCTCCTATGATAATTAGTAACCTGCTGTACGGTTACATTTTTGTTAATAAACAAAGCCAGCAACTGCCCATTTTCAAACTGGCCTACTCATAAAGTACTGACTGAATTGTTCAAATGAGTATTGAATAAAATACTGATTATTAGACTATTGTGGCAAATAGTGTTATCTAGCTTAATGAATAGTTTAGGTCTTTATTTCAGATTTGTTTTTTAAACTAGATTAAAATGTCTTCCAACTTTGTATAAACCAGGCAAGGAGAAATTCATAGCCATATCAACTGAACTAGGCCTGAGAAGATGAACAACCTTGCACCAGTTGGTGTACCCAGTTTTCTTGGTACATGTTAGTGATTTGGTCAGGTCACTGATTTTGACCTTCCCTTCACAGTCTGGTTGCATGACAGGACAGGAGACGCTGGGCCTTTTCATTTCTTATCAGTTCTTCGCACTTCCAAAATGTTTTTTCCTAGTAACTCATGGCTCTGCTACAGAAAAGATACTTGAATAGGTGTAGCCTTCCTCTGTCACCAGGACCCTTGCATGGTCCTTAGATGCTAAATAGTGCTGTTCTAATTTAGGATGATGCAAAATGCTGCTTCTTCAAAAATGTTGCATTACTTACTGAATTCACACTGAATTCTTCTAAAAGTTTCTAGTAAAATTTGGTAGAACTAAAAGGAGGCTCCAATGTGATGCAGAGCTTATTGGCATATTCTAAAAAGGGGTTAGGTTTTTAAGGCATTTATCTTGCTCCTTTGTGAGAAATGTAGTTCTAGAGTTTGCTAGCACCCAAAATATACTGGTACTTCTCAGAAAAAGAAACAAGAAATCTTGTGCCCTCAACAGAAATGTACATGTTCTTAATCAACATTCACATTATTTTCTGAAGTCCTAATCCTGCAGGAAGTTTGCTATTGAATTAGTTTTCAACTGTGATGTAAAAGGTATTCAAACAGATGAAAAATGAATTGTTGTAGAAATTACTGTCGTCACAGGGAAACTGCACATTGGTCTATAGATAACCTTTAATATTCAGATCCAGTGAGAAGATGGTGAGGGAAAGGTGCAGAAACGTGCTTCCTGAGGAAAGACTGAACTGTAAAAGCTTTGGCCACGTTTGTAAAGGAGAAAACGAACAAGGATTGCTTCTCATACCACAATATAAATCAAAGAAAAACACATTAATGCTGTGTAGGTCACATACATTGCTGAGTATTTTCTGCCTCCTTAGAGTACTTTAGCAGTACTCTAGAGTACTTTCATTTTAGCCGTGAAACCCACAAACGTGTATAATAAGGATAGTTGGGGAGTTTCTGGTAGTGATTTACATTTTTCAGCACTCTAATGGTTCAATAACTCTTGGTACAGGTCTTTGGCTGATCATGGAGTAGTTTGGGTTGGAAGGATACCCTGAAGAGCATCTAGTTCCAACCCACCTGCCATGGAACAGGACACATTTCACTAGACCAGGTTGTTCAGAGCCCTGTTGAACATGGCTTTGAACACTTGCTGGGTTGGGTATCCACAAGTACGCTGGGCAACCTGTGTCTCACCACGCTCACAGTAAAGATTTCCTTCCTAATATCTAATGTAAACCTACTCTCTTTCAGTTTAAACCCATTCTCCCTTGTCCTGTCACTACATGCCGTTGTAAATAGTCTTGCCTTCTCTTTTCCGGACTGAACAATCCCAATTCTCTC
>VZTH01016149.1:0-21221 GCA_013397815.1 Aleadryas rufinucha
TCATCCTTACAAACCATCCCCTGCTCCCTGCCTGCTGCTCAGCATTTATTCCCCGGATAACAATTCCCCAAATCCCTGGAGGTCACACACAGCATTAAGAGCTCTGCCCAAAGCCACCACGGGAGGCAAATTGAGCCGAGAGGAAGAGATTGCAAGTGCCCTAATCTTGCTCCGGAGAGCAAAGACTTTGGGAATTATTCCCCATTCTCAGTCCCTGCAGCCATCTGGGCTGCATTTCTCCACTTACTCCATCAGACATATGCTGCTTTTATCCCTACCCCTGCCAGCTCTCCCCTGTTCCCTGAAAACATGTGCACCCTCCGCTCTCTGCTCATTCCCAGCTCGGCTCCGAGCAGAGACTGCGAGTTCGGCTTCCAGCAAGTGAGCCCGGCCCTCAGAGCTGCTTCCACCCGCAGATTTCTCCCTAAAAATCCCTGTTTGCCCAAAACAAGGCAGAGTGAGATGTAATTCCAAGTTGGAACCCTGCTGCTGTAAAGCGGCATCGCTCCTCCGAAGCCAAGAGGATCCTACTGAATCCTGCCAGGAAGGGCTGGGAGGGGAGATCTCCTCCAGCTGGGAAGCCCTGGAGGACCAGAGTCTCCAAAAAGAGGTTTTCCCTCAGATCCCACACTGCTCTCCAGCCTGACACCATACAGGCTCTGCTGGACACTGACACATGGGATAACACAGGATAAAACATGGGATAACACACAGGATAACATGGGATAGAACACGGGACAACACAAAGGATAACATGGGATAAAACATGGGATAACACATGGGATAACATGGGATAAAACATGGGATAACATGGGATAGAGCATGGAATAACACACAGGATAACATGGGATAACACAGGGGACAACATGGGATAGAACATAGGATAATACACAGGATAACATGGGATAATACATGGGATAACACATCCAGGCTATCCCAGTCAAGGTGTGGGACCTCACACCACCTTCTCCCATCATCCCACTCTTCCCACCTTCCAGTTCCAGCTCTCTTCCCTCTAACAAGCAGAACATCCCAAGGGGGACCAGAAGCCAGAACTGCAAATACCAGGATGGAAAGGGAGAAAGGGGAATGTTGCACTGCTCCAGCAATGCAGGCTCCCACCACCTGAGCCAACAGGACCTGGACTTCAGGTCCTACAGACTTCCAAGGGCAAGAGAAGGAGATCCAACAGTCTGTCCGAGGGCAGCCAGAGCGGTCACTCCAGTGCTGGACATGGGAACAGACCCATGAGCCGTGAAGCTCTTTCGGAGCTGCTCTTTGGGATCAGGCTGAGCTTCCACCGAGCAGGAAGATTCCAGCCCTGGCTCTCTCCCCACTGGAGATGACTTCCTTTCCCTCAGTAGGACCCTGCTCCCCACAGTTCCCAGCAAAGCCCATCTTCACCTTCACATCCACTTTGGCTGCACCTTCCTCCTCCACGAGGCTCCGGCCATGAATGCCCTTCCCGCAGGAAGAGCCTTTCCCGGCCCACAGCAGGGCAAGGAGGGAATTACATTTCATTACACACGGTCCAGCGGCTTAAGTATCAGGCCAAGCATTACCAGATGTGCAGGGCTCTCCCTCAAAGCCATCCCCAGGCTTCAAGGCCTCCTTGGATATTTAATCTGTTGGTATCTGGGGTGTGAGGGTCAGGGACGGGGTTTCCATGCAGATGCTACAAATCTTCTCTACTTTTACCATCACCTTTTAATAACGCCATAAATCACCAGGCACTTCTCAGGTGACCCAGTAATTGCCCATTTGTGTCTCTGAGCAAAACTCAGCCGGATTCTCCCTCCTCTCTGCAGCGAAGGAGCCCTGCTGGGAGCAAACTCCGGGGGGCTGCGTGCCCCTTCTCTCCTCCAGCAAAGTCATCTCTTGGCATCTGTGCTTCAGCTGCAGCGTGGCAGCACGAGGAGAGGGCGAGGAACTGATACAGGAAGATTAAAAAAAGGTTGGATGGGTCTGTTCCTAATGTGAGCCTTGCTGCTCGCAGCCTTTGATTGCCGCACAAATAAAAGATGGAAATTCACTGGAGGCAAAGGAATTAATTAACGGGAGAAGAAAGGAGCATCAGTCTGTTGGAGGCCTGGCATCAATTCCGAGCCGAGTTTTGAAGTGGCAACAGTTTTCCTTGTTCTTTTAAGTTGTTCTCCTCCGTCCTGCACGGTGACTGGGGGAGCTGACAGCACATGTGGTGCCTCAATCTGACCATCCCGGGATGAGGTGACCCCGCTGGCACAGCACAAACCTGCCTGGCTGTGGGGGCACCCCCAGCCACTGCCCCAGCACCTTCCACCTCCTGCTGCTCCCAGCTGCCTTCATCTGATCCGCTGAGATCCTCAAACCACGTGGAGCCACCATCCTTCACCGGGCTGCCGGCACGGTTTGGGGGCTTTTATGGCCTTGGAGATGGTTTGGGAGATGTTCACATCTCCAAATGCTTTCATCTCCTCTGCTGCTGAGGTTTTGCTGAAGGTGAGAAGAGCGTGAACCACCTCCAGCCCGATTCCAGTTCAAACTGGGATTCTGTTCAAGCGCAGCTGTGCACACTCACATGGGCCATGGCTCTCCTGGTTCCTGGACAGTTTTCTTGTCTTCAGGACATGCTGGCTTCAAGCAAGAATTGAAACTCTCCCTGTGCCAAGGCTCCATGACTCAAAAATAATCAAATCTCTGGGGTTTCCTAATAAAATCAGAAGAGTTCTCACCCCGTCCTCCACCCAGATCGTGCTTTAATTTACATTCAGCTGCATGCAAAGAGCAGGATCTGTCCCCGAGAGCTTCCCAGCTGAGCTCAGGGGGTTTCACAGCCAGATTTCTTTCCAAAGGGCACTGTTCACCCCTTCCCTTCATCCATCAACTCGGCTCCAACTTCACCCAGCAGAAGTGGGGGTCTGGGGGCTGTTTTGGGGTCAGAGCTGGGTACATCACACACACACAGCTGAGGGTGGAAGTCATCAGCCCTCGGTGTCATGAAACCAGAAACCCCAAACAACCAGGTGTGCGTTGACACTTCCAGCAGCTTGTTGGGCTGTGATGTTGACATGAGGCTCACACAGCTGGACACAGCTGGAGTTAGGTGGTCACTAAACCTTTAAGCCTTTATTTAAAGACATTTTGCCTAGAAAAAAAAAATGTTTAGAAAAGGTCTTGCACTGCCAGAGTGATTAATGCTGAAAGGAATCTCCCCTTCACAGTTCCTGTTCAGTTATTCAGGGTTTATGAGCCTTTAACATGACAGAGGCCTGGGTGTGATCCCTGCTCAGCCCCGCGGATGCAGGACACCCTCACACGCCTCCTGATACCCCTCAAAGCAGGGAAATATGAATTTTTAATATTCACACTGAGATCAGAACTAGGCAAGGCTGTCCCTCATTATCTGCCTTGTAACAAGACGGGGATCAAACGGGGCGAGGACGTGGCGGCTGAGTGACACCGGCCCCACACATCCCTTCTGATGACACAGCGGGTAATTAACCGGCATGTCACACTCAGGCTAACGAGGGTGACCCGCTGGGGCCACACCGGGCTCCCAGCCCTATTCCCTGCCTGGGGCTGGGGGCTCTGAGGCTGCCTCTGCTCCTCTCTGGGCTGGACTCATCACCAGGATTGATGGATCCCTCTCAGCTTGGGATAGTCTGACTCTGTGAGCTCTGAGCTCAGCACAGGCAATGTCCCACTGCCATTGCACCCCAGGGGCTGGGGAAGGTTGGGGTGATTGCCCCTGGTGGTTCCCTAAACCAGCCCAGGAGCTGGAGGGGCTGGGGACACCTTCATCACCGACTGGGAGAAAGTGAGGGATGTGATACAAACACCTGGAGAGACAAAACCACAGCCCTGGGGGACAGGAGTGACCTGGAGCCATGTGCCAGGGGTGACACCAGGACAGAACTGTGACAGAACCAGAGCCCACCGTGCTTCCACCCACCCCATGCCACCCAAAACGAGCTCTGAGCTCCAGCGGACACAGAGCCTGTCCACCCTCCCTGCAAACCTCCCCGTTCACACCAGCTCCAAATAAACACCAAAGCTCCAGTTCAGCCATAGGCGCCAGCCAGAGGCAGCCAGGATCCCAGGAAAACCCGGGAGGCCAGGGCAGGACGGTGCCTGACCGGAGCAGGTTAAATCCCAGTCCTGCACAGGGTCCCTTCCATGGATCGGGGCGCTGGGATGCTCCCAGCCCCCGTGCCCCACCCGGACGCCGCTCCAGAGGCAGCGCCCGGAGCAGGATGGGCCCTTGGGGACGCCTCTGTCCCTTGTCCTGCTGGCAGCAGCCCAGCCCTGCCCGACGGCTCCTTTGTGCAGGGGAGGCTCGGCGGCGGCCCGGCCCACGCGGGTGGCGGGGAGCGGATGCAGGTTGTCACGCTCGGGGCTCCGACACCGCGGGGGGACGTTCCGCCCGTCCCTCCCCCCAAAACCGGCTTTTCATGCAGACAAACGATGCCTTCCCTCAACAAAACCTAAATTCTCAGCTGAAAGTACTTGGCAGAGGCCCCTCGAAATTTTTTCTCAGGCTTGTGTGGCTTCGGAAGATGACTTTGGGAACCAGAAAAGCGCCGGAGGAAGCGGCCGATGGCTCTCGGGGAAGAATAAACCCCCCGTCCCTCCGGCTGCGCGTCCCGCCGGGCTGGCGCTCCCGGGGATGGAGCTGCCGGGCAGCTCCGAGGGGCTGGGAAAAGCCAGCAGCAGCCCTGGAGAGGCTCTGGCACGCCAGGGACCGCAGGGACATCAGTGTCCCCCCCGCCCCGGCTCCAGGTATTGACGGTGGCAGCGATGAGCGATCGCGCTGACAAGCGCCTGATCAATGGCACTTATCGAGCCCCTCCGCGCTGCCGGTAATTGGAGGATTTCTTTCGCTTCCACTTTATCGACATTTCCTCCCTGGCAGGGTGTCCGTGGAGGGGGGGGTTGTCACTTGGAATTACCGGGGAGCTCGGCGGCACAGGCGGGATGGGGACAGCGGGATAAGGGAGATGGCAGGTGGAGACAGGGAAAACCTTTGGGCACGATCAGCACCTACAGGAGCCTCCAGAGAGGGGGAAATAAAATAAAAATTAAATAATCTGATGTAGGGCTGCGGAGATGGAAGCATTTTGGGATCCTGCCCTGATAGGGGCTTGATTTCACCCACAGAAGGAATTATGGAACTGTGGAATCATGGTTGGAAAAGCCTTCTGAGATCATGCAGTCCAACAACCCATGGCCACAAGTGCCATATCCACACGGCTTTGCAATCCCTTCAGGGGTGGTGACTCCACCCCTGCCCTGGGCAGCTGTGCCAAGGCTGGACAATCCTTTCAGGGAAGGAATTCTCCCAATATCCATCCTGAGCCTCCCCTGGCACAGCTTGAGGCCGTTCCCTCTCCTCCTGTCCCTGTTCCCTGGGAGCAGAGCCCGATCCCCCCGGCTGCCCCCTCCTGTCAGGGAGTTGTGCAGAGCCAGAAGAGCCCCCCTGAGCCTCCTTTTCTCCAGGCTGAGCCCCTTTCCCAGCTCCCTCAGCCATTCCTGGTGCTCCAGCCCCTTCCCCAGCCCCATTCCCTTCCCTGGACACTCTCCAGCCCCTCAGTGTCCTTCCTGCCGCGAAGAGCCCAAAACTGACCCCAGACCTGAGCCGAGTCCTCCTGCACCCCCAGCGGGTCCCTCCTGCCCTGGGCCGGGGGCTGCTGTGGGGAGCAGAGGGGGGCAGGGAGCAGCTCCCCCCGCCCCGGGGTTTGGGATGCCGCGGCTCTGGAGCAGCTGGGAAGTTGCACAAGGCAGGAGGCCCCGGCAGCCCCCGCCGAGCAGCGCCGGGATGTGGCCTCCGGGGACGGGATCTGTCACTTTCCTTGGCCCTTCCCATCAATCACCGGCGCATCCTTTTATTTATTTATTTTTTATTTGCACAACACGGCTGCGAATTCCCGGCTGAATCAGCCTGAAGGGTGTGGACGGAGCAGGGGAGGAGATGCCAATTCTTCGTTCCAGCTACAGAAAGGCCTCCAGGTGTGCCCATGGCCTGGTGCACCCAGGGCCACGGCCACGCACGCACAGTTCAGGGGCTAAGTGATAAATCCATAGCAAAGCAGTCAGTCAGCCTTTCCCTGCCCAAGGACGTTAACAAGGTCACATCCTCATTCTCCCCACACTAATGAGTGGAGATTCCTAATAAGACCTCAGTGACAAGTGACTATATTAATGTAATTCTCTCCTGCTCCTGATCAATTTTGTGTGTTAAGATGCAGAGCGGCCCCGGTGGCTTGGGATGCTCCTGCCACCCCCTCACTGTGGAGCTGCTGGTGGGAGAGGGGAGTTTATTCCCCTCGTGGCCCTGCCTGCCGTGGGGTTTCCTTGGTGGAACACACCTAAATCACCCCCAGGAGGAGCCCAGCAGCTCATCCCACTCTCAAAGTGCTGCTGTTCTCTCAGGCTGCCTAAAACATTCTGTGCTAGTGCTTTAACAGCTGAAATAGTGAATTTTTCTGAATCACAGCCATTCCCCCCCCATATTTCAGTCTGGGACCAGCACTCCTGGTGCTCCAGGTCAGGGCTGTCCATGTCACCAGCAGCACGTGGTGGAACAGGGATGCTCTTTTTGGTCCATGGCTCTGGACCCTCCCAGCCATGGGGATGGGCTCATCCCTGCTCTCCACAAGCCCTGGTATCACATGGAGCTGGACACTGATCCCTGAGCCCTGGGGTGACCTGCAGGATCCCACTCAGGGGGCACAGCTGCCCCTGTGCCCTGGTCACCGTCCCAGTGCCCTGCCTGCCACATCCACATTTGCATTTCAAACGAGTCTCCAGCTCGAGAGTGACTCACTTAAGGGACACATGAATAATTTTGAAGATTCCTGTGATCTCCGAGCTGTCTCTGAGCAGAGGGAGAAGGAGGCGAAATCCAAGGAGCTGCTGTGAATTTTCCACCCAAGACCATCACCAAGAAAGGTGAGTGTGTAAAACCTCACCAGCTCAGCTGAGCTGAGCCCTCCACCCTGCCATGGGGAAGGCTCAGGGCTGCAACCACGACGTGTTTGTCATGGTGTGACTGGGGGTTGGGGCTGTGCTTCATATGGGGTGAAGTTGGGGAGGCCCTGGCACAGGGTGCCCAGAGAAGCTGTGGCTGCCCCATCCCTGGGAGCGCCCAAGGCCAGGGTGGACAGGGCTTGGAGCAACCTGGAATAGTGGAAGGTGTCCCAGCCCATGGCAAGGGGTGGAATTGGATGCACTTTAAGGTCCTTTTCCACCCAAACCATTCCAGGATTCCATTAATTCCCACAGCCTGTGCATCCTCTCGCAAGGAAAGACTCATCTTAAACCACTGCCCTGACGTGCCCAGCGTGGACCAGCCCTGGCTGCCTCCACCCCCAGACCAGGCTTCCAGCCACGTCCCACAGAAGCCTCTCAGAACATCCCTGTGCTCCTCACTTTAATATTTTGGCCATCCCAAGAGCTGGGATGTGGGGAGGGAGCTGCCAGGCTCAGGTCCCACCCTGCTCCCGGAGCCCTGTCCTGCAGACACGGAGCATCCCTCCATCCCTCCCTCCGACACCGCCAGCTCCCTAAGCAGGAGGATTTCCACAGCCCTTTGAAAAGCCATTTAGAGCTAAGTCTTGGTATTAAACCTGGCCTTTCCTTGGGCAGGTTTTCAATCTCTGCCCGAGCCTGTTGCAGCAGAAAGTTTTTGAAAAGGTCAGGAGGAAGCTTTTAAGCATCTTTGCCAATTAAGTGCTGTAACCCCCTCCCCGCCGCCGGAGCTGCCCGTCTCCATCCCGGGGGAAGGTAATTACTGTTTTATAAATAAGCTTTGAACTCTCTTAAGTAATTGTCTCTCCTTGCATGAAAGCACCCTCTAAATCCACCGGCCTTTTCCACCTTCTGTCACCATCTAAAAATAATCGAGGAGAAAAACCCCACATAATACCTTTAAGAAGAAACTCCCGAACTTTCCTTTACACTGCAATGATTATTTCTCCAAGCTTTCAATAATTCCACTAGCAGAAGCCTTGCGGCTTTCCTGGCTCCTTGTGAGTTTTTTGGCAATATCTGACATATTTTCAAAACTTCTCTGGAGTTGCATGGATTAAAAAAACTCCCACGTTTCAATATTTCAATCTCTAGCCCCGGAGGTTACAGCAGAGAGCACAAGAGAAAGGACAGGAATGAAGAAGTCTTTTGCAAAGATATTAATTGCCATCATATTAATTTTTTTTAACCAGCCCCGTGATTTCTGGTTGTATTTAAGCAGTCTGGGATAGCGACACTGGCAGATCTGAAATCCTTTAGGAACTCAGGTTATTCCTGCACACCCCCTGCCCAGCCCGGGTGTAATCCCCCCATTTATTTAACAGAGTCAGAGACAGGGAAAGCATTCCTCAGCCGGGAAGAGCACGGCTCCTTCCACCCTGCAAGTCCCAGCTTTTATCCCCAAACTCCCGGCCAACATTAACACGCAGCTCCAGTCATTCGAGCCTGACACTATCTGAGCAACAGCACAAGGAACAACCCGACTTCATTTTGCCCGGAGGCTGAGCCAGGCTCAAATTCAGGCTCCCAAACCTGCTTGGATCAGCAAGAAGCGTTTCATGGGATCGGGAAGAAAACCCGGCCGCGTGGAAATAAGGGAATAACAGTGTGAAAGTGGGGGGCAGGAGGGTCGTGCTCCTCACCCCGTCACTGACCCCCCAAAACAGGACAGGCACAGCCTCTCTCTTTCCCTGCCCGCAGCAATCCCTGTCTGTGAACCCTTTAAATGGTTTCGAATGTTAATTCCTCATCGTGGCAGTAAAAGCTATTTTTAATCCCACGTGAAAGCAGTTTGCAGAAACCCAAACTTTGCACGTATTGTGGATTGCTTCCCAAGCCCGGGCAGCGCTCGATGTGTGTTAGGGAGCAGAAAACAGGGGCACATCATCAGGGAGACCCATCCGGCTGCCACGGGGGCACCCAGCGCTTAACACTGGTCCTAAGTGTAGGGCTGGGGCTAAAACAGTGCATAAAAGCCAATCCAAAACACTACGCCCTAAGTAAAAGCTTTAATGTATCTTATTCTTAGTTAAAATCAGCTTTTTCTCAGGTTTCGCGCATGTTTTCTTTGTACTTGAGGTTTCATTTCCCAAACACGGGGGTGAGGATCCGGGAAGCTGAGACAGAAAGGTCTCACTTATGAATGGAAGCGAAAAAAAGAGAAGAGATTGCAAAGTAATAAAGGCGAGAAGCCGCAGGGCTGAGTGTCTGCAAATGGCCCGGGAAAACAAGGGCCGCTCTGAGCCCGCCGAGCGCTGAAACCGAGTCCATCAGGAGCAGAGATTAGCGGTGCCGATGAATAAAGATAATGTCCCGGAGCAGGTCTCCGTGCATCGCCATCTGACTCCGGCCGGATTCCTTTGTCTCTTCCCACCTATGCGCGTCTCAAACGCGCCTGTGAGAAGCTCGCCCTGGAAGGGGACACAAGCGCGGTGCCAAAACGCAGCCTGGTGGCTCCAGAGGAGCTGGTTTTATTCAGCAGCTCGCGCTATAGAGTGTCTTGATCTGTCTGTACAATCACAACACACACAAAAAACCCCTCAAGGCACCTACTTAGCTCTACTTTTCAACTGCCAATAACACTCCCGGCAAAAGTCAAAAGAGCAGCGCCGGAGCCGCGTCCTTCCCCTGTCGCTCAAAGGCGTCGGGGTTGCGAGGTTCCGAGATAACAAAGTCTGGCTCAAGAAATCCTGGATGCCTTTCAAGAGCGTTATTAGCTCCTATGAATGGGGTTGGGGAAGGGGAGGGGGGAAACCCCACATCCCAGGGAGCGGCTCTCTTTCTGCTCCCCATCCACCTTCCCAGAGATGCTCCCAAGCTGGGACACCCCAGCAGAGGCACAGGGGGATGAGGAACCCCACGGAAAGTTCCTCCCCCCTCATGCCAAATTCCATGTGCTGCATTGGATGGGATGGGAAAACGACAATGGAAAGCCAAACTTGGCCTCCGAGAGTCTCAGCTCTGGGAAGGCTCTGTAGGGCCAGAGGATGCTCAGTGGGGATTCTCAGTGGCTACAGGACTCCAGCCTGGGCACGCACTAGACATCCCACAGTACTTTTTAATACTTCTGGTCCAAACTGTAAGAAAATAGGGAATTCTTTACAATTCCTCCCAATCCAGGGTGTGCAGCCTCCAGAGAGCAATCCCAAAGGACACGTGGCATGGAGGGAGCCTTGGCCCAGCACCATTCCTGCCTGTGGCTTCCTTTGGCTCTTGGAAAAAGCAGGAAGACAAGATGGAAAAGAGGGACTGGTATCACAGATCACGCAAGGAAACACAAGACACAGGAAAAGCGTCACACTGAGCTGATGTTGCCGCAAAGTTTTGGCAGATGGGGATGAGGAGACTCTTCTTTGGGCGAGCTGCGTCAGGCTCAGAGCTCCCCACACGAATTCCCTCGGAGCTGAATTCCCTCAAACTCCCTTTGATGCAAACCAGGCCCCTCTCCCAGCACTGCCGTGCTCCCCAAAGCTCCCCAAAGCCCCCTTTTCTCCTGCTCCATTCCCCACAGCCCCAGAATCCCCGAGGCCGTGCCAAACTCCGGTGCGAGGCAGCCGGCACAGCCGGAACCTCTGTGTGGGAACCAAACCAGCTCTGGCATCCAAAAAGGGAACAATCCCATGCAAAGATTCTGCTACGCCCCCAAACTGTCCCCAGCGGAGCAGAGCAGTGACACTGCAGAGCCCCAGCCCCACCATACAAGGTGTGAAAACGTCCCAGATGTCACTTGTGAGCCCAAACCTGCTCCGCTCACACCGAGGGGGTTCCAGCCCTTGAACCCCTTCACCCCACAGCGACTCGGCCCACAAATGCTGCTTTCCTCCATCCCCACAGGCACCCACACCATCGCAGCTGCTCAGAGTTTTGCAATGGATTTCTGAATATCACCCCAAACGCCTCTGATTCAATTCAGTTTTTAACATTTGTCCTCACCTACATTCCCACAAAACAGACACAGACAGTCCCAGGCTCCTAAAGACACCCCCCCCACACACACCCCAAACCAGCAGCAGACATGCCAGCATCACCTTTTTATTTAAGTTTCCTTCAAGCAGCACTGAGTGCCAAAAAAATTAAAATCATGTTTTTCTTGAGGAGAAAACATCCATCCCACCATGCTTGGATTAGCCATTAAGTCATTTATGCTGCAGCCTAGAAAAGGTGTTTAATCTCTTCTTAGAATTAGCTAAAGCTGTAGTAACTCAAGGAATTCTGTAGGAGATGCTTTTGCAGAGCATTTTCTTTTCACTACTACTCCAAAAAAAAGGGGGCTTTGGGCTATTTCAAATTTAAATTAAATAAAACAATCCAGTAAGAATAAATTATTTCAGTCAGTAACTTATAACAAACTACTCATCACCCGTGAGGAGATGCTCCTGCCAGAGGAGGGAAATCACTGTGGGACTGAGCTATTAAGAAAGAACAAAATAATTCTGGAGTGATATTTCCAAGGGAATTTTTTTTCCACATTTACTCGAGACAAGCAACAACCTACAGGTGCCTTCGGGCCAAATATCTTGGCGTGAGAAGCGGTTGGTGTAATTTTGGTTTCCTAGCAAGTTCAAATATTTTAAAAATGTTTACACCACTTTTGAGATATCCATTGGAAAAAAACTGAATTTCTGTCCAATTTCTCTTTCCCTCCGCTCCAGCACATCCCAGCTTTAAACATTTAGCTCTGTCTGGCTTTCCTAGGGATAAAATCCCTCAGTACTGCAAGGTCTTGTGAGAAGACAAAACAAGAGGCAGAGAGGAGAGGAAGCGAAGGGAAATAGTTGTGTGTGTGTGTGTGTGATTAAAACCACACTTACTCTATGCAGAGTTAAAGCAAAACATCTCCCGATTTCTGCCTCGCCCCAAAGGATGCAGCTTCTCCCCAGCCCAGCGGCCGCTTCCCCGCGCCCAAAACCTTCCCCGCTCCATTTCTCCGAATTTACCACAACCATATGCGGGATCATCTCGAAACTGGTGTCAGGCCAGGCTCCCTGCAAGCACTTACAGCACTAAAAACTCGCAACAGAGCCATCCCAACTAAGATTTATTTCTCCTTCTCTCTGCGGTCCGTCCTGCGAGCGCCTCGCTGGGCTCCGCCGAGCGATATGAAAGCGTTCGATCTTCCCCGCTTTAATTACGTGCTCGCAGTCATTAAACTCCCATTCTGCCAAGCGAGAGCCATCGCGCAGTCCTCACCCCAAAAAGATTAGTGATCATCATTGCTGTTCCTCGAGCAGTGCGGACCCAAGCGGAGCTGAGGAATGAGCTCATAAATCACGGGGATATTAATGCAGCCATAAAAATAAGCGCCGCTACTTACAGGGTTTTGAAGGTGTGTTAAGTCATAACTTTACAGCCCAGATGTGGGCTCAGAGAGCTGAAACTCTGCGGGTAAAATTACCACTAAAATTACTCTTTCCATTAAACACGCTGATTTTTCACAGGTTGTTACTTTGGCGAGGACTGGGAAGCTGCAACCTCCTCCCAAAACATTTAGAGCACGTAAGAAACCCGGTATTCCCGTGGGGCTCAGGGAGAAGGGGATGGAGAGGCAGGAAGGACAGGGAGAGCTACTCCTTTTATTATTTTCAGATGTTTCCCCGAGAGCACCACGGCGCTTTTATACATCAGCACATTTGGATTGCCTTCAAAATAACGGAGCAGATTCCATCCCCGGCTTCAAGGGACTTATCGCTCCCGACTCCGCTTGGCCCGGCCGCTCCGGAGCTGGCCAGGAGACGGGAGTTTAATACACTCCACATGCACAGTAGCTGCTCTTCCGAATGCTTTATCGCCTCAAGAGTTCAACTCCACCGAAACCGTCAGAAAACAAACTTCCTTGGATTGCTCCAGCTCTGCCCTTCGGCACAATCCCACCGAGGATCCCACTGATTCACCCCTCGCCCGCTCCCTGTTCCAAGCACAGCCGGGATCAAGCCTGAGGTCCTCGCTCCCTTTTTTTTTTAATAAACCACGCAAATAAAACAATTCCTAAAGGAAAACGGTCGGTAAACGGGGTGGCGGCTGAGGATAAAGTGCTAAAGGTTAAAATCGCAAAGCCTGGGGAGTTAAACGAGCACATTTTTGCTGCCGGCTTCGTCTCTGGCCGGGTGGGATGCGGGATGGGAGGCGCGGGGACAGGGCGACACGGGGACAGGGAGGAAAACGGCGGCACGGGGACAAGGGGGACACGGGGACCGCTTTTCACACTCACAGAGCTCCCGCCTTCAGCAGTAGCCCCGAAAAAGCAGCTCCCAGCCCCTTCCCCAGGCCAGGCGAGGGTCGGAGCTGCCGCCCCCCTCTCGTCCCGCCCGGGCCCTGCCCCCCCCCCCCGCCCCCCTGCCCTCGGCCCCCCTTTCTCTCCCGGGACCCGGCGCGCCCGCACCCGCCTGTTGCAGAGCCGCCGCATCCCGGCCCGGGCGGCAATTAACGCAGCTCTGCGCTAATTACCGACCCCGGGGCCACTCCCCTCCTCCGCCGCCGCTGCCTCCTTACCTGTACCAGCGCAGCCCCTTCTCGTAGCACCTGTCGAAGAAGTGGGGTTCAGCGCCCACCGCCCGCACCCCGGGGTGCGCCCGCAGGAACTCGAGCAGCGCCCGCGTCCCGCCCTTCTTCACGCCCACGATGATGGCCTGGGGGAAGCGGCGGCTGCCGCNATCGGGAGGGAGGGGATTGGGAGCGAGGAGGGGGCGCGGCACACGCGGGGGGCACCGCCGGGATCCCCGCGGGGACAGGGGCCCCCCACGCGTGGGTGGCACCCGGACGGGGCAGCCCCCGCCGAGGGCAGCACTCCTGGCCCTGCCACACAGGGGGACACGTTTTCCCACGTTTCCCTGCTTTCCCATGTTTTGCCTGTATTTTCCTTCCCCCTCCCCCCACATTTCCACTTGTTTTTCCATGTCACCACACATTTCCCCGTGTTACTCCATCTTTTCCTTTTTCCCACATTTACCCCTATTTTCCCGCATTTTCCCATGTTTTTCCATATCCCCCCCTACTTTCCCATGTTTTTCCATATTTTTACCACATTCCCCCACATTTCCCCATGTTTTCACGTCTTCCCCTGATTTCCCACATTTCTCTGTATTTCACCACATTATCCCATCAATTTTTCTTCTTTCATATATTCCCTGCTCTTCTCATCATTCCCGGGGCTCCAATGGGTGTTTTTGGAAAAGGTCTCACCAGGGAGGCTCCAGCAGTAGTGCAGGATCCCAGGCAGGCACCAGGCTGGTGTCTTAATGAACTCGTTAATGTAATGAACTCTTTTTATAATTAGATCCCCCAAGTCTTCCAAGAGCTGGAGCATGGTGGGGACGGGGATCCACGGCCTGGGATGGGGAGGGTGGAGCAGAGCTGGACTGGGGGTCAGTGATGATCCTGTAGGGCCATTGTGGCACCAATGGGGACTTGTATGGTGGCGGTGCTGCAGGTGACAAACCTGCAGGGTGACTCAGGGATATGGCTGTGGGGGGGCAAACCTGGGGGGTGACACAGGGACGGGGCGGTAGGTGACAAACCTGCAGGGGACACAGGGATAGTGCTGCAGGGTGACACACCTGCAGGGTGACACAGGGACAGGGCGGCAGGGTGACAAACCTGCAGGGGACACAGGGATAGTGCTGCAGGGTGACACACCTGCAGGGTGACACAGGGATATGGCTGTGGGGTGACAAACCTGCGGGGTGACGCAGGGACAGGGTTGTGGGGTGACAAACCTGCAGGGTGACACAGGGACAGGGCTGTAGGTGACAAACCTGCAGGGTGACTCAGGGATATGGCTGTGGGGGGGCAAACCTGGGGGGTGACACAGGGACACGGCTGTGGGGTGACAAACCTGCAGGGGACACAGGGATAGTGCTGCAGGGTGACAAGCCTGCAGGGTGACACGAGGACAGCACTGCAGGTGGACAGGGTGATGCAGCTTCAGGGTGACACGGGGACAGGGCTGTGGCGTAACACAGTGACAGGATGACAGGGCTGCAGGGTGACAGTGTGATACAGCTGCAGGGTGATGTGGCTGCAGGGCTGCAGGGTGATGTGGTGACAGTGACAGGGCTGCAGGGTGACAGGGTGATGTGGCTGCAGGGCTGCAGGGTGACATGGTCACAGGGTGACAGAGCTGCAGGGTGACACGGTGACAAGGCTGCCTGGCAGCGGGGCCAGGGCTTTGTGCCCTCTCGTGGCTGGCTCTTTCCGGCTGCTCAGGGCCCGCTTGTCCAGCACCGGAGCTCTCCAGCGGGAGGGAACAACCGGAGATCCCTCCCAGCTCCCAGGGCGAAGCTCCCCAGGGAAAGCCGGGCAGGAACGATGACACCGAGGAAGGGGAGCTGTTATCAGAGCAGTGTGATAAACACAAACGCATCCAAACCGTGGCACTTGCCAGCTCTTGTAGGGTTTACGTCAGCGATTGGAAACGGGAGCTGCTCCACGCCGGGCGGGAGCGGCTCCAGCTCCCTGTTTGGGTTGGGAGGGGGAATGTTGCTGTTGGAAAATGCCAATTTGTCAAAATGGAAACGTTTGGCAAGAACGGATCCATTCTGACAAACTTCTGTCCAAACACAGCCAGGGAGACTCTGGGAAGGCGGGAGGGGGGAGCACGGGGCACTCACCCTCCTCACCCTCGGCGCGGGGGGCTGGCAGGGCTGGTGCCACGGGGCCTCTTGGCACCGCCAGCTCCCCGCAGTGCAGTCAGAGGCTTCCTTTCTCACCTTCAAAATTTGGGAAAAAGGCTTAAAACATGAGTTTGCAGCTGGGGCCAGGCGCCAAGGGCTTGGGATGTGCCCAAGGTCACTCCAGCCCCGTGTCTGGAAGAGCTGGGGGGCCCTGCAGGAGGGTCCCTGGATTCAGCCCAGACCCCACCGGACAGGCAGCTCAGGCAATTGAGGACAAGCAGCTCATGTGCAAGCTTTTAGTAAAATCAGGGCATTTTGGTTGAAATGAAGGGGTTCTGCAATGTTCTCGCCATGCTTGGTGTCCTTGGCTGGCAGTGGCCACCCTCACACCTCCATGGCCACCCAGGGGGGGCTGTGCCAGGGCCTCACCACCTTCAGTTGTTTCCACTGAAGCACAACAAGGGTTGTTCTTCACTCCCTGGCTCCTGGCAGGAGTGAGCAGTCCTAGGGAAGCCCCATGGCCGGGCTGGTGGCTCCAGCCGGGGAGCTGTGGCCACGTGGAGGGAGATGCTCCATGGAGGGGCTGGAGCGCGGCCAAATCCTGGTCAGAGCAGGGGGGACAGCTCTTCCCATCATGGGCTGAGCTGGTCCCAAAGCAGGGGAAGGCCCTGCCTGATCCAGGACAAGTGACAAGTCCCACCAGGGGCCAAACCCAGCAACACCAGCACAGCACCACGTGAGCTCCGTGCTCCCCTTGGCCACCCTCTCCCCCATCCCAAAAGCAGCAGGATGTCACCCCTGCCACCCCACTGGTCCCCCCAGCACCGTGACCCTCCTCCAGCCCCCCCTCTGCCCACCACCACAGGCAGGCAGGAGCTGCAGCGTGGCTGCTCTGGGATTTCTGGGATTTCCCCGAGTTTGTTATTACAAAGAAAGAAAGGAAAGGGCTCAGGGGATCAGCGGGGATGAAAAATGCTTTGGAAACACGGGGGATCATTTAGCAGGTCACCTCCACAGCGCAGTTTGCCAGGCTGATAAAGGCGAGCAAACTTATTAAAGGCGCGCACAGCTTGATTCGAAACGGCTGCTCCCAAACAGCCAATTACTGCGGGCCGTCCCAATCCAATTAGGGAGGCTGTTTCCCTGATTGCAGCCGAGTGTTGGACAAATACAGCACAACTGCTCGGGTTCAAAGAGCAGCCCATAAAAGGCAGCTCGGGGAGAGGCGAGGCAGGGAGGCAAACCCCATCCCGAGGGATGCAGGATGCCCCAGCCTCGGGCACGGTGACCCTCGCTGGGAAAGCAGCGCTGTGACTGTCCCTAAAGCAGCACAGCCCCACCAGGCAGTGACACAGGGTCACTCTCCACTCTGGTCCCCAACAAGGGTCTCCATGGGGTCATCCAGACAGGGATGTCACCAGGAGCTTTGGCAGTGCCACCCCTCTGCAGTCCCATCCAGGGTCTCAGCAAAGGCCTTTCCCCAAGGACCTGGCAAGCTCTGAGGTTTATCAAAACCTCATTGAGGTTTTGGGGAAAAAAATAGAACATCAATGTCACATTGCAGGGGGATTCCTTCTGGTCCTGCAGTGGGGAGAGGAAGGATGTAGAAGGAGAAACCCAGGTGGGACCACCAGGGCTCTGTCAGAGCTCGCCAGAGCAGATCACAGAATCAGGATGCAAGCAAGGAGGAGGAATGGATCACATCTCCTAATTCGAATCACGAGTGCAGCACACGGAGCTGATCCCCTCCACACCCAACTCCCCATCACCTGGGGCAAAGGAGACACCAAAACCTCATCACCAAGGATTAAAAACCAAGCCACAAACCCCATCCTCGCTCCAAGAGGCTGAGCTGGGCTGGGGGGCCGGGGCTGAGCCACAGCTCCAGCAGCACCACAGCCATCCCAAGGCTCACCGCAACCGCTCCAACGGGTTCGCTCCAGAATCCTGGCACGCGGCCACCGCTGGGGTGGAGCCCAGCCCCTGTTATTAAAATGTGTGACAGCAGCTCAAGATGGAAAGTGAAGTTGTACATTCTCCATCTGAAACTCCGGGAGGAATTTCAAGCAGGGGAATGCAATTTCCAGCCTGGAGGAGAGCCAGCAGCGCCAGGGCGAGATTTTTCTTAATATGGTTTTGCAAAACTCGAACACAGAAAATTGCCCGTAGCTACAGCGATTCCGGGGAGCTGCAGACAGCCCCGTTCCCGGAGGGGGAGAGGGCTTTGTGCAACAAAAACACCCCCCAACTCCAGCAAGCTGCTGTCCTTGTCACCAGCAGGACCTTTGGTCACCTCAGCTCCCGGCTCCAGCCCCGTCTCCCTGGGATTGGGGGCTGAGCCACGTGGAGCCTGCGTGGACAGGACAAGCCCATTCTCCTGGCTCGGGAAGGCAGCAGCATCCCAGGAGGGAGGGTTTTGGCAGGGGGATCTCCATCAGCCCAAAAAGGATGTGGGTGCACCAGCTCCGTGTTACTCTCCTGATGGCACTTAGGGACAGTGACCTGAAGGACCACGGGACCCCCGGTCACCCTCTGGCTCCAGCAGCCGTGGCTGGCTCCCATCCAGCTGGAGTCACACAAGGAACCTCCCCCCCATTTCTGCTTTTGATTTAAATAATCCCAATAAGGGGATAAAGCAGCCAAAACCCACTGGTTTGGGTTTTTTAAAGCTTCAATTTAAAAAATAACATACATGAAATGTGCAATTTTTATTGGGGCAGGCAGAGCCACAGAGCTCGGAGCAAACCCCATCCCTGGGACTCTGACACTGTCCCAGCCCTGCCCTGAGCCCATTCCCCTCCTCATTTCCCATCTCACACACACTGGGAGCAGTCATTCCCTCAGTGGTGCCTTCATGGGTGGGGACACAGTAGTGACACTGATTTCACATCATCCCGGGAGCGAAAAAATTACAGGGATGGGAGGAGGCACAAAAGTGACTTTTTTGTGTTTAATTTGCTGTAACCCAGTGGCTGGGCACACAGGTCTGTGGAAGCAGAGGGGTTTCTTTATCCTGGCTACATGTGTGGAGCAGCAAGGGCATTTCCAGTGGAGAAAGTCCCCTTTGGAAGGAGCCAGGGGATGCCACACAGCAGGATCAGTGCTTGCAGAGGGTGATGGATGCAGCCAAAGGTGACGGCCTGGAGCCTGTCCAGCTGCAGACCACAGCTGGATTGGGAATTCTAGAGTGTTCTAATGCCCTGGTGGATATTACAGCCCCAAGATCCCAGGGATGAGGTGGGTTCAGTCCCTGAGGGTTTACTGGAGCCACCTCTGTCTTTCCTGGGCAGGGAATGAACAAGGGCTCACCATCATCAGCCTCTCCAACACCTCTCACACCCCACAGTTATTCCTGCACCTCTGCTCATCCCTCTGCTCCAGGAGCCCTGACTGACCAGCCAGGGGTGTCCTGACAGCTCTGAACCTGCTCTTTACCAGCTCAGTAACTCCTGGAACCATAACGACACGTTCATTGCTGATCTCATTTAGAGTTAATTACACGCCAAACAGACATCTCCCTAACGAGCTTGGAAGCATCCCAATAACGGCTGGAGCAGCCCATCAATACGGATGGGAGTGCAAGAATTCCTTCTGCTGGTGTTCCAACACCCAGTGCTCACTTGAAGGGCTGAATCAATAATGTCATTTGGGGTGTGGGAATGAGGCATCAGCTCAGCTCCGAGGGAGGAGGGGAGCATCAGGGAACCTCTCCTGGCCACAGGAGGCAAGATCCAAGGCCAGGCTGGATGGGGCTTGGGGCAACCTGAGATAGTGCAAGGTGTCCCTGCCCATGGCAGGAGGTGGAACTGGATGGGCTTTAAGGTCCCTTCCCACCCAAACCATTCCGGGACTTCCTGATTCTCTAATTTCTTGCTTAAAATACATCTACAACAGGCTACCAATAGGGTCACTGCATGGTTTAATTCCACTTTTTTAGCCTAAAACCATGCCCCTGGGGCATTTTTCCCTGCTGCTGGGCTGGGAGCTGTGCCACAGGCACTGGGACAACACCGGTGTGGGACTGGGGAGCCTGGAAGGTGCAGCAGCAGCATCCCCTGAAATGAGAATGGCAAAGGAGAGGTGGCAGCCCCAAGGATGCTCCTCCCAGCACCGCTGTGGGAAAGCCAGGAGGGCAGGCAGGGCTGGTTCTGTGCCCTGACACAGGCCCATCTTGTCACCTTGGAGGGCAGGGCTGGAGAATCCTGTCCTAAACTCTCCCCACACCAGCCGGGAATCACACAGAGCTGTTCCCAATCCAGCAGCGAGCAGCTGGGACTCATCCTCCTTCCCCTGAGCCACAGCCACGAGCTCCCCGTGGCCGTGCCCAATCTCTGTGGGAAATGGCTTTTTCCAAGCAAATCATTTACAAGTTTCCTCTTTTTTTTTTTTTTTTCCAGAGGAAAAAAACTCAACCCATTTAGGAGCAGGGGGTGTTTTCCTTGTCTGCCTTTAAAAAATCCTGTTGCCAGGTGCAGATGGCCACTTTTACGAGTCCATGGAGCTCTGGCATGCCCGCTGCTAATTCCATGCACAGGTGGGGGGTAGCTTTCATTTGGCTCTGGTTCAGCCAAATTTCCAGTGGCCAAAGGGAGAGGAAGGTGTGGGATCGAGGATTGGAACATCTGGAGAGGAGCTGAGCAACAATGAAACGCAAAGTGAGGTTTGAAGGAAAACGTCTCAAACGGATGGAGGGGGAAAGGGGGATTCAAAAGGCTCCCTGGAAGCAGCAAGGAGGCTCCCAGAGTCCTTCTTTCAGGTGTTGATGGGGTTTGGAAACAGGAAAAAATGTGATGTCAGAGAGGGACACAAAACCCAGCACTGGCTCAAACCCTGGCCAGCCGCGCCCCCAGCCAAACCTCCTCTGTGGGCAACGCAGGTTCCAGAGTTTAATGAGTTAAAACCTGAATTTCAGAAGTAGCAACAGCAGGATCAGGGTCCCACTTTAGGCCAGAATCCCGAATTTTCACCCCCACCAGACAGGGGTGGTCCCACTCCCTGGGCCAGCCTGGAGCTCTCATCCCTGGCAGTGTCTAAGGCCAGGTTGGATGGGGCTTGGAGCACCCTGGGATAGTGGAAGGTGTCCCTGCCCATGGCAGGGGGTGACACTGGATGGGCTTTAAGGTCACTTCCAACCCAAACCCCCCCAGGATGCTGTGACACTCATGTCCCCAAGCACTGGATGCAGCGTGAGCTGCCAAACCAAGGCCCGGGGGGCAGCAGCTCCTGCTGGAGCCACAGCCCCACATTCCGGGTGAAAAACACCCACTTTCCAACCGGACCTTGGGTCTCACCTGGGAGCGAGGAGCGGAACGGGAGCGCCGGAGCGAGGGCAGGGTCCGGGTCCAGCTGCAGAGCCCCACCCAGCCGGCGGGGGCCGATCCCGCTCATCTCTCATCATCTGGGACGCACATGCTGGAGCAATCAGCAGGGAAAGGCTGGAAAGGCTCCAGAGCGGGAGAGGGCGTGGGGCACGCTCGGTTCCCCAGCCCTGGGGCTGCAGTTCCTCGTGCTCCTGCGATCCGCAGGTGCTGGGATTGCCCAAACATCTCCCGGCACCGGGATCTGCCCGCGGCCATCCCCCGCACCCCCGGCACCGGGATCTGCCCG
>VZTH01016150.1:0-65389 GCA_013397815.1 Aleadryas rufinucha
CTGTCCTTGTCTTCCAGCTCAGGAGGCCAGTTGCCCCGAAGATAAACAGTCTTTATATTAAAGACTGAGGTAAAGAAGTCATTAAGTACATCAGCCTTTTCTGCTTTTTTGCAGGCCATGTTCTTCTCAGTGTTCAATAAAGAGTGGAGGTTTTCCTTGGCCCTCCTTTTGTTATTAATGCATTTATAAAAACACTTTTTATTGTCTTTTACAGCAGTGGCCAGATTGAGTTCTAGCTGAGATTTCACCTTTCTAATCTTTTTACATGACCTAATGATATCCTTGTGTCTTCCTGAATTGTCTGCTTCTCTTTCCAAAGTCATACACTCTCTTTTTTTCCCTGAGATCCTGTGAAAGCTCCCTGTTCACTCAGGCTGGTGTTCTTCCCCACTTGCTCATCTTTTTGTACATGGGAATGTTCTGCTCCTGTGCATTCACGATTTCTTTTTTTAAATATGTGCAGTCTTCCTGGACTCTTTTGCTAAGGACTGTTTCCCAAGAGACTCTGCGAACCAGCGTCCTGAATCTGCCAAAGGCTTCTCTCCAGAAGTCCAACATAGGTGTTTTTTTGACCACGTTCCTTACTTTACCAAGAATTGAAACTATCATTTCACGGTCGCTGTGTCCAAGGTAGCCTCCTACCACCACATCTCCCATCAGCCTTTCTCTGTTTGTAAACTGAAGGTCTAGCAGGTCTCACTCCCGATAGGCTCTTACCAGCGGTGTCAGGAAGGTATTTTCGCACATTCCAGGAACTTCCTAGACTGCCTCCTCTCTGCTGTGTTGAGTTTCCAGCAGATGTCCATCAGGGTAAAGCCACAAGAACAAGGACTGATGATGGTGAAACACCAGCCAGCTGTTTATGGAATAGTCCATCCACCGCTTCATCCTGGTTGGGTGGTCTATAACAGACTGTCACTAGGATACCTGCCTTGTTTGCCTTCCCCCTGCCTCTTACCCATAGTCTCTCAACCTTATCATCACTAGCCTTGAGCTCTACACAGTCAGAACCCTCCCTAATGTACAGAGCCACCCCACCTCTTTTTCCTCCACTGTCACTTCTGAAGATGTACTCATCTACTGCGGCACCCCAGTCATGTGAGTCATCCCACTACATTTCCATGATGGTGANTTTAATGACAAAAGAAATACAAAAATGGGCGCAAAGAACCCCCAAAATGCTTTTTCATGGGGTTTTATACCCCTACAGAAAGGGAGGGGAAAGCACATCATGGCCAATAATACAACAGAAAGGGGGCGTTACAGAGGTGGGGAGAAAGGTGTTTAACTAATAGGAATAAGGGTAGGCAGGGAGGATTAACATGGGCCAGTGAGGGACCGAAGAACATAGAACTATCCAGAAGGGAGAGCAAATACAGGGGAGAAGGGGAGGAGATGGCAGTGGCCAATTGCGGGGACATGATCTGTATGCCCTGCACAGCCCTCTGGGTTCTCACCCTAACCTTAGGGTGCTTGGGCTGTGTGGGCATCAAAGTACTGGCCCCACTGGTCCACCTGATCTTGCTGGCTGTGGTGCCAGCCACAGCACACTGCAACATTTGAGGTCCCTTGGAACTCCTTTTTTAATTATTTTTTCCCCCCACTGTATTATAAAAATCAAGTAACCTGTGACATTCTTGAAAGAAGGATTCTGTTGTAAAGTGAATGTAGCACTAGTTTATGTGTGTGTCAGAGTGTTCTGTGGATCCTTACTCTCTGAGTGTCAGGAGTGTGTGACTCTTTCCATCTGCAACATACAGTCAAATCCCATTTTTATGAATTTTACAGCCTTCGAAAGAGTTCAAGGCATACCTTTCCTTTGTCCTAACATGACATTTAGGATATGACAATCTCATTTGCACTTGCATCTGAAGCTCCTAAGTGCAACTGCATTTTCTGCTTTACGTACAGCCACAGTGGCGCTTGTGGAACTGGACATACTGTGAGGCTTGTAGTAGTCAAGGAGTTTGGCCACCTAAAATCTGACGTAACCCTTGTTGAAAATAAATCTATCAGAAAATTCTTTATCTGCTGTAAACAAATGTAAATTCAAAACGTTGGTCAGTCATACCACTTTTATGTAAATCCCAGATGTAAGTCTACCAGTAGATTCCGCACGCCTGTGGTTTTCGTTAGGACTTGCCACATCTGGCAGATGGTTGGTGGTGAGTCTGAGCACATGCTCCCAGTGAGCACATACGAAAACACACGTATACATGTGATCGATCAGAATATACACCGATCAGCACTGACAGAAGCCACAGCACTCTCGCAGGCACAAAAATAACACTTATGGCCTCATGCTATTTCCCTCTCTGGCTCGTCAAGATGAGGCCTGTTTAGTGGGAATACACATATATACAAAAAAATGCAAGATGGATCCCTCCAGCAGCAGGGCTCAGACACGGTCTGTCCTGTAACCTCCCCTGGATTCCAGTTCCCCTAGCTGCTGTTTCCTGGACATGAAAACACCAAGCACACAGATGTACCCTTGCCATTGGGATAGAGTTCCTTGAACAGACACTCACAGTTGTGAACCTCCTGTATCTGTGCTTAGACATGAGGTCTGTCAGGGGACTTCCCATGGATCCTCCTGTCTCTCTCTCACACCCTTGCATGCACAAACACATGCACCCACACATGCCAGCACACTTATCAGCAAGTCTCTCAGTTGACCTGCACCTCCACAGTTCCTCTAGTGCTAGGCTTGGAATCCTACTCCCTTCAGGAGCCAAGCCCTGCTGGTGCCTCATGCTTGGAGATATCCACAGCCCTATCCTGGAGTACTTGCTCCCTTCCCATCAGATCAGGCTACACATTTTCTGGTGACCACAGACTAGCATAAGAAGCTGTGATGGCTCCAGGGCTGCCACCAAGGACAAACAGACCCTAACCCACAGTCCTCTCCCACAGCCACATGAGACAGAGTTCCTTGCCCAGGAAATAGAAGTGGAGATCAGAGGTTGGATCACATGGGACAGGTGCTGGCCATGACCCCATGAACACACTGGCCATCTTCTGCTCACACCTTTCTGGCTCTTTGGATCACCATTTAAACCTGTTTTCCTATGCTTTCTCTGCCTCAGACCACACTGATTCCCAAGTCTTCCTCCTCTGGTTCTTCCACTGCACAACCCACAGTAAGCCCTGTGCTCCTGCACCCCATGAACTACCGCCCCGCCCCCAGGTAGTGATGTCTCAGTTTGTGAGGAACTCTGGAGAGCCACCCAGCCTTACAGTGCTGGATGCAACCTGGCCCAGGGACTGACGCTCCCTGGGACTTCCTGGGGAGGTGCCAGGTGGGTCCTAGAGGTGCTGCCCTGGGTACCAACATACCCTACCCACAACTCTGAGGTCCTTTTTAGGGGTGGAGGTGGTATTATATGAGTTTCCTGATTGTTTTTTATTTCTTTGTGCTCCTCTTTTCTCATGGATATATGCTGCTTTATCACATAACCTTAATAGTTCTGCCAGGATAAACCAGAAATTTTCACAGAATCTCAGATTAGTCTGAGTTGGGAGGGACCCAGAAGGATCATGTTGTGTCCCTGTGCAATAACATTTAATTTAAATGCAAAGTGCTTTGTAGTTCCCACATCAAAATGATATTTGAAGATAGAATACTGGGAGTTTTACAATATGTCTACATTGCATATGGCTTCACTTGGAATAACAGAATATGTCATCTACACTGTAAAAATGTTTTAGAATCATGAATTCATATGCTGCACCAAAATTAAGTCTAGCTTTGACTATCTAGGAGTGTAATGGTCTGACTTCTGAATTTTTTAGTCTTTAAAAAATCTACTGCAAATAGAATATGTCTCTATAATACTGAAAAGCAGGTTATGATTTGAGGTACATGAAAGTCAACATACAAAAGCACCTCATCTAAGATTAATCACCACAATTCTGCGGCATTTCTGCAGCTTTAAAGCTTCTCTGTTACCACACTCTTCTTCTTCAACCCTAGAAAATTACAATAAAATTAAAGTTAGTTAATTCAAATGCTCTTTACTTCAAATATTCCTTGGTGGGTGGCTGTGATTTATTGACTTCTCTGAAAAAGTTAGAAGCCCACATTAGTTCCTTGAAGACACCAAGAGCTCATCAGTTGCTATGAGTTGTTCTACCTTGTCAGCAGCTTGAGCTTCTTCCTGACTCTCCTGAGTGGCAGCTCCTAGCCCCATGCTGGCAGGAGTGAGAGAAGAGTGTTGCATATTTCAAGAAGAGTGTTGCATATTTCTTCTAAGCTTATTTATGCTAATGCATAGGTTATGCTTTCNTCCTCCAACACTTATTGAAGAAATAGGCTCGTAGTGCTGTGGAGGACTGAGTGAAACATCAAAAATCTGATTTTGAGAAACCTGCTTTAACCTCATGTTTATTGGTGCGTTTCTGTGATTGAAGAAAACAGAATCAAACTCTACCAATATTTTGAGTTTTTTCTTTAAAAGAGCCGGGACTTTGGCATCATTTATGCTTGTTGGAATTTACGGGGCAATGGACATAACCTTCTTAAACATTCTGACAGTGGACATTCTGCTTATGGGATAGTTAACAGCTACATAAGATGAATAGGGATTAGTTGGAAAGAAATAACTCTTGCTGACCTAACTTCTCAATCGATCAGATCATTGCCTGGCCTTGGTACATGCTGGGTAGATCCAGAGGAAGGTAGTTTGCTTCCAGAAAAGCAGTTAACTTTTGGGATTGTAATTGTACTTCACGGTAAAGAACTTGTTGTAATACATATATTCTATTTCTTTCTACTTGCGTGACGAGGAATAAAGATTTACAAAGATGATGATTAAAATTAATCCGTGTAAACAATCAATCTGTACCCAGCTAGGCATCAAATGTACAAGACCTAAAATATATTATTTCAGGAGTATTATTTCATCTTTTAAATTTACAATAGTTTAGAAGAAGTTAATGGTGCATGGTCTGTTTAAGTAGAAGCTAAAACATTTGTCGTGACACAGCAGATTTGATAAAAACAACAGTAACCAACAAATGATTACACCTTCAGCTGATTCTCCGATAGCCCATTATGTTTAGAAGCTGATTTAACATAAGCATCCATTTGGCACACGGGCATTTTAGCTTCTTATATTAACAGTGCTTTCAGTCCAGTCATGCCCTGTTTTCTTCAACCTAGTGTGCAAAGGACAAGGTGGAACCGCTATTATTGTCACAAGTTTCTGAGGAAATGTTTTTATAATGTTTTTATCTAGACTTGTATATGTACATATACACTCATGAATATACAAACAGAAGTTGCTTCTGCAGCTAAAAGTGGTTATGGCTGGTATAGACCCATTCCTATTTCCTGAAGTGGAGGAAAGGCCTGAAAGTAACATATCTGAGCTAGAAATTTTTACATGTGCTGTACTTTAGCACCAAACTCTCAACGGTATATCTACACTTATGCCAATGCATAAAATGCTGTGAAAAAATGGTGTCAATTCCCAGTAAATGCTGTGAATGTCACTCAGGTACAGTTAAGAATTTGTGCTAAAATCTTGTCTTAATAACATTTTGCATTAGGCATTTAAAATTCACCCTCTTATGACATCAAAGGCCATTCATTAAGACACATTCTTGGCTGAAGTTTTATTATATTTGAAGATTTCATGCCTTCAGAAAAATACAAGACATATCCATTGGTTCCACTTTATTTCAACAGTGGAAATCATCTAATGAGAATTTTAGTATGTGTGTCCTACATATGCCTTGTCTTATTTGTATCGCTTGCATGGAAATATATTTTCAACTGATACTCTCTCAGTGTCTATACATAAAACATTTTCTTCTCTTTTACTTGAATTAAGATGTTTCAGTTTGTTAACTTTGTCTAGGCTTAATGTACTCTGTGTGACAATGAAGCATTTATGAAAAGGGAGGTGTTCATCTAACTGAGGTGTTCACTGTGTCTTGTCCATAAATCGCGTCTTCAGCTTTCTTACCAAAGTGACCCTGAGTTATAACTTGTTTAAATTACTGCCATTGCTATGCCAGAAATTTTGGTATTTGACATAGGAAATGCCATCATGACTGTCAAGGAATATTACATAGGGATAACTGCAACTTTTTTTTTGTGTAAGCAAAGCTAATCTTCTGAAAAAATTGAGCAGTTTATAGGAAAATAAGAAGAAAATATACAAATGCTTTAATGTATTTTATTTATTTTCATAAAACGTCTTGCAGATACAGCTTTCCCTAGTAATCTACTGTCTCCATTTATCAAAGTAATAACTTTTCCATTTTTTATATATACATATAAGTAATATGGATACCCCAGGGAAGGTAAAGGAGAGGACTCCAGAAAACAGGCAGCTCCTAAGAAGAGCACAGGAATGCTTTTACATTATTTGTGTCAGAGCCGTGTTTATACCACCAACTCCTACAACGTCCTCCACACCCTGAGGGTGTGACTACCTAAACTTAAGGTCACCTCTGGTACAGTGACACTTGTTAATTTTGGATGAGACTTCTGTCAGAACAGTGAAGCTGAGAGACAGAGCTGCATGATAAGCCTTCCCAGAGACCTGAGAGTTGCATTGAGGCCCATATATTGCCTGGTGTCTGTGTCCCAGCCACCATCCAGCCACTGTCTGGCTATGCACCAGACACCCTTAGACAGACCTTAAACCTCTCTGATGGCTGCAGTCTGGTCTGGCCCTACTTGCTGTGTGGTGAGGCAGCCCTTTACAGGACTCTCTGTTGAGGCAGGGAGACTGAGACTGTGCTCCCATTTTCAGTGCAGCATTCAAAGAAGATATTGTGGCTGAAAATCCTTAGTCTGGCAGAAAAAAAGTTAGAAAAACACTGTTTAGAGAGAAGAAATTTGAATGGGTATATACTGGAAACCATGTCAAAGATATAGAAGTTGTTACAGACAAATGTTAATGATTAAAAAAAATAATTCTTTGTTCTTTCTGGCATTGTTTCTCATATTGTTTTCTAATATGAGACGGCAATTGAACATCCATATTTGAAACAATTAATGCCCCAGTTGTTCCTCAGGGTGTGATTTGTCTTCTTATTTGTCCTGTCTTCCAATCTGCGATCTGTGTTGCTTATATATCACTTACAACCCCATGTCTGTCAAAACAAACTGGCTTAGCCTAAAAATTTGAAATAGTAGATCTTCCCTGATGAAGTCCATTCTGATGGAAACGGCACAACAAACACTCACACAAACAGCTGAACTGGCTCATTAGAGGCTGTTAAAGTATTTTGTCTCTAAAATGAAATGCTTTAACAGAGTTAGCATTTTACCCGAGTGGCCAATGCAAATTTGATAGAGAGATCCAGTGGAGAAAGAAAGTACTGGAAGTGAATAGGAATACATAAGGAGAGGGAACAGAGAAATTTGTATGGTACAAATAATGAGCTGGAAAAAATGTGGGTGTATTCAGGAATCACATTCAATAAATACCATTGTTTTACAGTGCTGTAATCATCCTCTCTTGAAAACACAAAGAAACCTTGATGGGTTGTGACTACTCAAGGATACAGGAAAGAGATGCCGAAATTTAAAAGAACAGATTCTGAGTCTGTGAGAAAATACTCTTTAAAAAAGGCTGAAAGTCAAGTAAGAAATTCTTAGACATAGCATATATAACCTGCAGGCTATTCCTCAACACCTTTCTCAAGAAATGTGCATACTAGTGAGAGGAATATCTTGAAATAAAATAGTGATATTAAAGCTTCCATAACTTAGGGAAAGACAGCAAATGTATTGTTAGATGGAAAACCCTCTACCACTTGAGAAGTGTCATTTTCTTGAACAAACTGGAAGGTAAATGATACAAACTAACACTGAATTCTTAAATAATATAATAAAATACATTAAAAAGAATAATCTAAATTTCAAGATTAATCATTTAAATAAAATTCATTTCAGAAATTTTAGGTGTTGATGAATCCTAAAATTATCTATGTTGTTATAAAATGAATTTGTCTCATTCTCTTCTATGCCACCCTTCTGCCTCAACATTTTTTTTTTTTTTTCTTAAAAAGGACTGGAAATATTCACACATCATAGAATACTTATTTGAAGTTAGTGATAAAGTTTATAGAAATTTAAATTTTCAAAGGGAAACATTTAAATAATTTGAAATGACTATACAAAAGTAATGCTGTCATCTTTTAAGTCAAAACTGCAGTGTAGCTTCACTACCTCTATGAAATACTGATTGGCACTATGAAGACTTGGCACTATGAAGACTTTGCTATAATAGATAAATTGATACCAGAAAAGAAATAAAAGAGTTAGTTAAATCAGACTATGAATATTGAAAAAAAAATTATCATAAGATACAGTTGTACTTCTACACTTGAATTTTATTTGCAAAAGAAATGAAAGAACCCAGATGAAATCCACAATTTTCTGTTACATTCCTTCTGTCTTTAGTAGAAATCAATTAAGCACAGAAGCTGAATACACTTTCAAAGAGAGAAATATGGTGAGATAATGCTTAAGGGAAAGGCTCTTCAGTAGTAAACTCCCCTTGCCATGTGAGACTTTTATTAGACATATCTAGGATTTAATGCTTTTAAAAATGGCTTATATTGCAAAACAATAATGAAATCTTCATCTTTCTCTCTACCAACAGCAATATCACAGAAGAGAATGCTTTCTGTGAAACCAAAAAACCTGTAATATGTTTCTTAGAAGTATGTTAAGTGGAAGAATATTTTACTATGATTCACAAAACTAAAAGGTCTTGATATCTCCTAAAATTAAAAATCTACAATTTTGATACCCACAACTGAAAGCAGTACCTCTTTCTAGTCAGGGTAGAGTAATACTACTCTAAGTATAGAGTAACACAATCTGAGGAAGTAATTTATCTTTGTCAGATATCTACATTAGGATTAAATACATTGCAGTCCTGAAGTGCCTGTTTCTCTTTATTGCCAATAAATAGACTTTAGACTACTAACTAGAACAGAGCACATTAAAAGCCCATTTCTCTCTATTGGTTTTAAAGAGAGCCTACATGACTCTTTCCTTCAATTATTTCAAATTTAAGTTATTGAAAACAAGGGATTAATAAGTGAAGCTCAGTCAGTATTCATTCCAGTAGATTGGAGTTAAAAAATCCTTTGAGAAAAAATCCTAAGTGCAATTCCTGGAATACACCTGGAATAGTGAGTTATGCAAATCATTGAAAAACGGAAACTTCCTTGGGATTTCCTTCTTTTGCTTTCTTGAAGCCTGAAATGACCTGTTTTACCTAATTGCTGTCTTGGCAGATAGGAGTTCAAGCCACGAAGAATTCTTCAAGATTGATTAGTAGAATTTCAGCTGTGTAATTATCCTCTTTACTAAAATCTGTTCTAGGTAAGAAGATATAAAGAAAAAAAACCAACCAACATTTATTAGGTTTTTTAAGTAAATATGTTTACCAAAGGAAGAATCAGAGATTCAAAGCACAACGAGAAATAATGAGACACAAAGAATAGAGAAGGCCCAAAGAAGCTTCCTTTATGGAAACTTCCATAAGTTGTGGGGACACTTCCTAAACTGTTTATTTGTACAGAGCAGGCAGAAAAGGAACCTCTTCTTATTAATGCCTTAGGGTGCTAAAGTAACATAAGAAGAACAATGAAGTACACACCACATCTTTTACCTTTGTTTTTCTCACTTATGTCATCATTTTCCTTTTCATTTTCTATTTGAAGGTAAAAATCTGGTATTAAATGACACCTTCTGATCTGCAACATAGAAGCGCAGAGGGACTTATTCTCTCAAGCTTGCTGGTGATATAAACAGCATGTTGCAGCTCATATATTTTTCCAATTCAAAAGTGCCGGAACACCTAGCTCTCAGATGACCTGCAACATGATGTATAAGAATGGATGTTTTCACACAGCTCATATGCCTTCCTTCATCACATTTCATATACAGATGAAAAAAATTCCATCTATGTCTTTTTTCAGGATATGTCCGCAGTTTATTCTGCAATTCCTTTCAATGTGTTAATAATGTGTTTCATACATACGGTCTTTGGCAAATGGTATACGCAGTATACTTTTGTATTGGCTATTCCCACACTGCAAATTTAAAGAATTTCAAGCACTGCTCGGCAGATAAATGGCCAGGTCTGGTAGCCTCAAAATCTACAAGGAAACCAAACTTGTTAACTGAAAGAAACTGATTCATCTCTGCTACATTTTGATATAGCACCTGGTCTTGTTCAATTAAATTTAATTTAATAGAAATTATCCAATAATTTCACTACTTCCTGTTCACTCTTTTACCTCTCCCTGTAAAACCACAAGTCATAGGAAACAGATACTCTTTGCATGTCAAGACACATCCCCCTCCCCCCATTTTTGTTTCTAATTTCATTGTACCTTGAAAAATCATTAAAAATACACAAAATTTATCGTAATAATTTTTGTTCATAAAGGATGAGTTACATGGTCAATGAATTTAAAAAATACCTGTTTTAGTATAGGATATGAAGTGCAGGAAGCAAACTGTTGAAAGTGAGACTTTGCGACCAGTACCAACTCCCTATCTATAAGTTTCTCTGTGTGGGGAGTGTGTATGGAATGGGCAGAACTTTGATTACTACTGTTATCCTTCTGAGTTGCTTTATAACATCTGTGTTAATACTGAGTTAAAGAACAGTAATTTATTGATAGAATGTACCATAGTGGTAGAGCAATCCATTTCTACATCCAGAGAATGACGAGAAAAGAAAGTAAAGTAGACTAAAAGATGTGCCTTTTTACTGTGTCTCCTGGGAAGGACACTATTCTGATGCAGTTTCTGAACAAATTCTTGCTCAATGCTTAACATAACCTAGAAATTTAACCATAAAGCCTTACAGAAAAATTTTAAATAAAAAAACATTGAGGTTCCCAGGTACTGCTGAATTCTTTTAGTACAATTTATTTAGTTTTTGTTAAAAATTCAGAAAAATTATCATCGAATCATAGAATCACAGAATATACTGAGTTGGAAGGGACGCACAAGGTTCATTGAATCCAACACCTGTCCCTGCACAGCACCATCCCCAAGAGTCACACCATGTGCCTGAGGGCGATGTCCAAATGCTTCTTGAACTCTTTCAGGCTGGTGCTGTGACGATATCCCTGGAGAGCTGTTCCAGTGCCCAACCACCCTCATGGGGAAGAACCTTTCCCTGATAGCCAAATGAAACTTCCCCCAAATGAACCCTCAGCTTCATGCCATTTCCTCCAGTCCTGTCACTAGCTACAAAAGTAAAGAGATCGGTACCTGCCCCTCCACTTCCCTTTGTGAGGATGTTGAAGACCGTGTATCATATTGTAACAACTGAAAAAAATTGATGTACGTATTCCCTGGGGTTACTTTAACTTGTTTTAAAAATAGTAAGGTGTTCAATTTCAATTGAAAGATAACTGCTGTGAAATAAGAAAATATAAGTATGCTAAATAAAAGGGATAATATTTTAAGATTTTGTGATTTACTGGTGAATTTTTGCTCATCACAGTTTGTCTCTTGTCAGTAAAAACAATACAGCCACATAAAGATAATGGCAGACATTACATTTTAAAGCACTATCTAAAATAATCTGTGCAAAGATTGTTTCAATCCTTTAAACTATTATCTTACTCTCTCTAACAGATGAGTTCTCACTTCCCTGTGTACAGTAAATTCTTTCCTCTATGCTTCTGCTTTGCATTTATTTTGCTTCTGTAGAAGACAACTCTTAAGATCATCAAATCATAGAATAGTCTGAGTTGGAAGGGGCCTACAAGGATCATCAAAGTCCAGCTCCTGGCTCTGCACATGACCTCCCCAAGAAACACACGTTGTGACTGAGAACATTGCACAAACACTCTTTGAACTCTCTCAGGTTGGAGCTGTGACCATTTCCCTGGAGAGCCCATTCCAGTGCTCAACCACCCTCTGAGTGTAGAACTTCTTCCTAACATCCAACCTAAAGCTCCACTGATGCTGTCTCATGCCATCCCCCTCAGTCCTGTCACTGATCACCAAAGAGAAGAGACCAGCACAAGTCCCTCTTCTTCCCTTCATGAGGAAGCAGTGCACCATGATGAGGATTGGCCTCAATCTCCTCATTAGGTTGAACAAGTCAGGTGATTTCAGCTCCTTGTATGGCTTCCCCTACAGACCTTCATTGTCTTCATAGCCCTTTTCTGAACATTTTCAAATAGCTTAATATCTTTATTTTATTGAGGTGACCAAAACTGCCCCCAGCACTCGAGGTGAGGCTGCCCCAGCACAGAGCGGAGCGGGACAATCCCCTCCCTTGCCTGGCTGGCGATGCTGTGCCTGATGCACCCCAGGACAGGGCTGGCCCTCCTGGCTGCCAGGGCACTGCTGACTCATGGTCAACTTTCCATCAACCAGGACCCCCAGGTCTCGTTTTGCAGGGCTGCTTTTCAGACTCTCATTCCTCGGTCTGTCCATACATCCAGGGTTGCCCCACCCCAGGTGCAGAATCTGGCACTTTCTTTCGTTAAACTTCATAGAGTTGATGATCATCCAGACCTCTTGTTTGTCTAGGTCTCTCTGAAAGGCCTTTCTAAAGATAAGGGAGAATCAGTCTAATCAGTCACTGATAAAATCAAGATGTTTTTTATTTAAAGGAAATCTAGTAACATGATAAAAGTGAATATTTAATGTCATTCCCTTCACATAGAATGAACAACAATCTGTGGAAAACACTGAAAGAAAAGCCTTTTATTTTGATGATATTCCTTGGGTGTGTCCAAAACTGAATTAATACCAAGTTTCACAGTATAGCCTAACCTCACAAAATTTATTCTTGAAGTCTAGAAAGGAAACTTGCATAAGTTGTAAAACGTTTTCATCATGGTCATGCATAATGCAAGTTAAAATGTTGGCCAGTCAGTGAGTATTCACTGATCTTATTCACAGAGTCATTAAGGTTGGGAAAGACCTCCAAGATTATCTATTCCAGTCTTTGGCTGAGCACCATCTTGTCAACAAAACCAGATTGCTATGTATCATCCAGGCAAATATTTTTGTAAATTAAAGTGATGAGCATTTTTCAGTGGAGACTGAGGTAGCAGAAAATATGTTTCCCTGTGTAGGATGCATGGCAAAAAAAACAACAGTGCAAACCAGAGCAGCCATGAACACAATTTTGCATCCAGGATACCACAAGTATCTGTGAAAATCTTAGTAAAATTTCAAATTTAAATTGATAATCACTAAAAGAATTTGCCCAAGATTTTCTATACCTCTAATTTATCTATTTGACTATGGTCTTTTTGTGAATAGTAAGGAATACTCATGTGTTTTGGTAGGGGAGAGCACTCCAAAAGCCAGCAGTACTTTCTCAGGAAAATATTTCTTAGCTACTATTTGAAAGATACTTAGTGTCACCCAATGACCTGCAAGTAAACAGTCTTTGAAGTTACACTGACAGTAAATCCATAAGAAATTCAGTTTATATGGCCCACTGGCATAATCTTTGCTTTAGAAGTAACATTGAAATATAGAAAGGACCATGCTTTTGATTGCTGTATATAGAGCATGAAACTTTTGAAAAGAGATAATAGTTTCCTGACACAAAAGTTTTCTGTCATCTGATAAAATTGTTCAGAAGAAACTTAAAAATATATAATATCTCAGACAAAATAAACACTTTAATATTAGAGAACTGTCACTAATATATATCTTAAAATTACCTAATGCTTTCCATGATAAATCCTGTTTCTTACTCTTTCCAATTTTTTTAAGCTTTAATCACTTGATGTGAAAATTTCTTTGCTTCCTTCCTATGTCAGGCTGAGCTATTTGAGAAAATAAATCAGAAAAACTAGCTAGTTCTAGTTCCAAGCTAGAGACAAAGAGTCTTGTCAAAGGTAAAATGTTCTTACTTTTTTTTAAAATACCCTTTGGATGGTGAGGAGTTGGTAGGGGAAGGGAAAAACAAAACTATGCTGCACAAGAGGGATTTGAAGACTTGACCTTTTACAAATGTACACATGCAGCGCTTGTGTCATCCAACAAAATGATCAAAATCTTATTTTTCATACAGAAACAGTTGATTATTATATAGAAATAGTTTTCATTCAGAAACTATTTATGAGGGAAATTCCTAGTTGATCTATCCTGATACTTTCTTTTGAAAGAGAAATTTCTGATTTCACTTTTTGGTTAGATTTATGTACAAAGACAATTTTTATATACAATGGACATTTTATGACAAGAAAAATGACACATGAAGCATTGAGGACAGGATAGAAAAAATACTATCTTGATATAGCTTCTGGTAATTTTCAGTGTTTAGATCTTTTAAATTTTCTAGTGTCACTATGCTGTCGTATACAGTGAATAATTTTCTCAGCAAGCACTTGCAAAGGAAGAAAGCACTTGTGGTCTAATCGGTTTATATCTTATGCTAGACCAACTCTAATTGATGCCTCTCTTTAGGAGAAATCCTTTTCTTAATGATCCCTTCAAGCATCTTAATAAACAAGAGAAAACTTGTCTTGTAGGCTTTCAAGTATGAGTTTTTGATGGAGATTTAATGAGCAACTTTCTACTATTTTTCTTCTGAGTTTATCACAGGTTTAACACACCTCTAAAGCTAACAAGATGTCTGACATTGTGCAGTGTACTGCTTTGTTTAGCATCATTTAATTGTTAATTTTTTTTGGTGATATTGATCTTAAAGCTCACAGAGAAAATTAGTGTCTTCTGGCACTAGCAGTAAGTGTTACTGTCTCAGTAGTTGGCTTGTGGAAATTCATTGACAATGATGTCTGTGACTAATGCAACTTCTTTTACAGAGCTTATGGAAAGTTAAGAAAGTTTATAGAAACCAATGTGAGTTTGAGTTACAGTAAAAAATAAAGCAAAAAAAAATCCAAGTCCACAAAATCCGCATTTTGATTGAAGATTGCAAGGTTGAAGAATTATCATACATTTGAGAAGATGCTATTTTTTTTGTCTCCTCAGTATTATAGAGGAAAGAGTTAATCACCAAGGTTAAAGTATATTCAGAGTACTGCCAGTTCACAGTCACAGATACCCTTGTTTCTCAAAGGTAAAATGTCTTAATCTATTCCTGTTACGGGGGGAATTTTAGTTACTCTTATGCTAGGGAAAATGCAGTGTAGTCTGTTTACTCTCTTAAAAATTTTCTGTGGAAAACCAGCTTTATAAAGACCCACTTCTTGCAACTTTAATATCAGATTTCTACATGCAGAGGAATGTCACCACCAGGCCCAAATTTAAGACATGGATATCTGCTTATTAATTGTACAAGTAGTTAGTAGAAATGTATGTAAAGTTTGAAATACCTTATTTTCTACCATATAAGAACTCTCAGGGTGTAATATACATTTACATCTTGACTGGAATCAAGGTGTACTGTATGAACAGACATTAACCTAACCACTAAACACTTAAAGGTGATGGAAGATGTGTATACTCCACTATGAAGAAAGAAATAAAGAAGTAAACAAGGCCCACTGATATATGAAAACCACAGTAACTTGCATGTACATATGTAAACTTTCACAGGCAATATTCCATTCAGGATTATTGCAGATGATTTTATTTGCCCTTAAACCTATTATCAAAAACCTGAAAAGAAGAAAATGTGATCATATTAATGATCAATTAAAGGCTGTGTTTCTCAAAGAATAGTCCGAGGGCAAGCAGGAATAAGCTTATGTGTTAACTGATCATAAAGATAGCTCACCACATCAGTATGACTGCACAAAGAAGTATTGGAGAGTGGGAAAAGAGTAAAAACCCAAGACACCAGATCTTGAAGCTCTGCAACAATAGATTATATTGTATATATTTTTCATTGGGTAATCAATTTTATCTTCAGAAGAAAGAAAGGGCTTTCCAAACATTCTATGCCAATAAAAAAAAAGATGTAAAACACGTGTTAACTTAAATTAAAGATATTTCACAAAAGCTTGTGAAGCAAAACACAAAGTTATACTATAGATGTAAAATAAAATGGAATTTAAAGTGACAAGAACAAAATAAACAAAAGAAACCAACAAACCCCAAAACCATCCAACCAAAGAAAACTATGGTACTGTGGAAAATGAGATCTAAGTCCTTAGACAGATAGTAATTAAGTCTATTCAGTAAACAATAAAATTAAAGATGAAATAATAAAAGTATTAGCCTGAAAAAGGAGAGAATTAAAGGCAGTGTGTACATACAAAACTATACATACATACATATATAATGCAAATAAATACATACATATAAATTTACTTCCATGTGTATCTGTACATACATGTGTATGTGCAATTTTTATTCCACTTGTCCATATATATTTTTATATATAAGGTATGTGTATGCATATGGGTATGTATGTGTATGTATCTATCACCTAGGTTCCAGGTACCAGTAGGAACACATGCACAAGTAGATATGTATATCTATAAATACCTTCCCCCTTTTCTTTCCCTTAACAAGAAAATGTTTAGTGAGTTTTGGAATCACAGGATCATAGAATCATAGAATGATTTGGGTTAGAAGGGACCTTAGAGATCATCTTGCTCCAACCTCCTTTCCACTAGGATGGGTTTCTCATAGTGCCATCCAGCCTGGTCTTGAACACCTTCAGGAGTGGGGAGCTCACAAACTTTCTGGTCAACCTGCTCCAGTTCCTCACCCCCGTCACAGTAAAGAATTTCTTCCTAATCTAAACCTCCTCTCCTTCAGCCTAATACCCCTTCCCCTTGCCCTATCACTACATGTCTTTGTGAAAAATCTCTCTCCAACATTCTTACAAGCCCCCATTACATACTGGAAAGCTCTTATAAGGTCTTCCCAAAGCCTTCTCTTCTCCATGCCGAAGAACCTCAGCTGTCTTAACCTGTCTTCATAGGTGATCTAGCCCTGTGATCTTCTTAGTGGCCCTCCTGTGGTCAATATCTTTCTTATGTTGGGGGCCTCCGAGCTGGACTCCAGGTGGGAGTCTCAGAAGAGTGGAGTAGAGGGGCAGAATCACCTCCCTCGACCTGCTGGCTGTATTTTTCATGCATCTCAGGATTCAATCGGCTTTCTGGGCTGTGAGCTTGCATTGCCAGGTGATGTGGAGCTTCTTGTTCACGAACATGGCCAAGTCCCTCTTCCCAGGGCAGCTCTCGATCTGTTCTCCACCCAGCCTGTGTTTGTGCTTGGGTTTGCCCTAACCCAGGCGCAGGACTTTGCACTTGGTCTTGATGATCTTCGTGAGTTTCACACAAGCCCACCTCTCAAGTCTGTCAAGGTCCCTCTGGATGACATCACTGTCCTCCAGCATTCTGACTGCACTAAACAGCTTGGTGTCATTGGCAAACTTGCTTAGGGCACCCTCAATCCCATTTTCCATGTTGACAGCAAAGGTCTTAAAAGGTGCTGGTCCCAATACTGATCTCTGAGGAACATCACTTGTCGCTGGTCTCCAGTTGGACATTGACTTGTTGATCATAACTCTTTGAGTGTGGTGATCTAGGCCATTTTTTATCCACTGTGATTGGTCTACCCATGAAATCTATGTGTCTCTAGTTTAGAAACAAGGATGTTGTGTGAAACAGTGTCAAATGCTTTGTACGATTGCTGGTACTTCTTTTTACAGGTTAGCAACAATGGAAGCATTTCCTTCCTCATTGTATAGCTAAGCTATACCTAGCTGTTTGATGTAAATCTTTCCATGATTATGACCATAGGAATTTATGTTTCTTTCATCATTCAAAAAATGAAAGATCTATCTTTACAGCTGTCTTTCCTTGTTTTCATTCTTCAGCATGACCACAATATGTATTTCCTTCTTCACAGTTTTACAGTTATTTTTCCTCTCAAATATGTGATTACCTAGCTCATTTATCAAAGAGAGATAAAGTGTGCATTAGTCTGAATTTATAGAATTTTAATGAATGCATGACATCTTATTTTCTTATCTCTTGTTGAGAATGCTAAAATTAAAAATAGTATTGGACATGCTACTGATGACAACAATTTATGAAATTACAGATATTTAATATTATTCTTCAAGGTTTTGGTACGCACTAAATAATGAACAAATGTGAAATGTGTGTATTCTGCCTTCTGTACAGATGCTGCCTCATTTTAGTACCACACTAAATTACAGAAATCCTGCCACTGAAATGTATAGAGTTCACTCTCTCCTACGAAAAATTAAGGTTTCCCACAAACCAGCAAAGGATTCCAGACAAATTAGAAGGCACATTCCTTTGGTCTTTAGTACTGTCAAAGTACTTAGCTATGATAGAATTTAACAATTATACTATAGGATAACTTCATTTTAAAATTTTTGTGTTTATAGTTCCATTGAAACAATAGAATGGTTAATAGTCTTGTGTTCTAATTCGGGGGAGATTTTAATTTTAAATGTTTTGCTGAAGTAAATTATATTTTCTACAAAATATTTTTTCGACTGTGTGCTTATTTTCAGTTTCCACTACAAGGGTAAGAGGGCCTCTCTAGACATCAAAATTCTGACAAAGACGAATTGCTGATGGTAGCTGATGCTTGCAGCTTCACAGAGTAGATAAAAGAGACACCTTTTTTTCAGCCTAAAAAGTCCTTTCCTCATTTACTTTACAAGATGACTTATACTATAAATTTTAAATCCCAGCCGTATGGCCAAGATTTTTTAACTACTGGTCATCCCATGCACCAAAGAAGAAATTAGCCACACAATCTTACAATATCTAGATCATATGAAAGTCTTTACTTAAATTTCATTCATATCTGTGACAGTTGTGTTGTATTTAAAAGAAGACTCTTCTAATCTACTCCAGGCTGAATCTTACTATTGTGAGCAAATGACAACCAAGCCAATTTTAATTATCTCTGGGGGGAATAAGCTGTGACTAAGGCAATTATGTGAGTCTACTGAGCCCATATTATTAACACTAAATGACATTAATATTTTCATATGATTAACCAGGAATAATAATTATATTAATTATATTTTTTTTTATATTTAAAGAAGGAAGAAGTCACCTATTTTAAAAAAAAGTCTTAGCCCATTTTTGTGTTATATTGTGCTGCTCTAAACCCACATCATTTACATAGACATGGTATGCAAATAATCTAACTACAGAATGTGAACAATTCATGATTTAGGATACAAGTCCCATATAATCAGTATAACAGTTCAAATCCCTCTAAATTCAAGTTCTGCATATGCATACATTAGCATGAATTAATGTGAAATTATTGTCTCGGCAAGATTACATGTAGGTTAGCAAAAATTTAGATAGTTAAGATTATGTAGAGACAAGTAATACACTGTGAGTTACAAACAGAAAGAAACGATACACAAACATATGGGAAATAACTAAAGAGTCTGATTATCACCTGTGAGATTGTAGAGAATTTTAATATAGATCATTAGGAAGATATTTAAGTCAGTGCAAACATAATGGTCACACTTCCCTGTTTAAAGTGGAGGGTTTTTTAAGTTTTTAACATATGGTTTGAGTTAATTTTCTTCATGCTTTTCTTCTGACTGTACATAAAGCAAGTTAGATTAAATCCTTAACTCTGCATAGGATATGAACAATGAAAAGTTATCCAGAAAAAGCCACTTCTTTAAACACTTAAACTGATGATGATCTGAGAAATATATTCTCATATTTCTTTTAGGTTAAAGACAGAAATACCGAAACCTTAGTGCTTCAAAGGAACTAAAACATTCCTGATCTGTGCTAAGGTTTTGACAGGAGCTGCAGTCTCATAACTGAAAAAAAAGGAACTGGTTTTAAAATAATTTCATTTTTTTTAATTTGCTTTAAATTGCATTTTCATTTTCTTCAGTATGGTGTTGTTTTGGTGTTCTATTTTTTTTTTTTAAATACGCTGACCAATAGGACAATCTTCAATGAGATTGACACTTTATCAGACAGTAAATGCCAAATGTGTAGTAAGATTCTGAACTAAATTTCAGTCAGCATAATAATAACAACAATTTATCTCAAGGTAAAATCTGTTCTCCAGTGTTAATCTGTAATAAAAAAGAATTATTCTGAAATAAAAGTATTATGAATCCAAGATTTATTAACTTTCAATTTACACTAAATTATAACAGAATTGTCATAAAAGTTTTTAAATTGAAACCATTCACTGAGGAGACACATCTTGGGGTTGTTAGAGAGAAAGGGTGTGACAACAGAGACCTCAAAATACAAGCATAAACTGAAAGCTAAGACTTTGGAAATGCTAGCAGAACAGCAGGTCTATAAGCACAAGGCACAGATGGTAATTAGTGGTTTATTAAAGGAGTAGAACCTTTGGATCTTTGTGCAACCAACTTTAAAAGTACAAAAAAATCCAAAAGAATAAGTCACTCTCACAAGCAAATTTGAATATAATGTGGAACTGTAAAACACTGAAGAAATGCCCAGTAAGCAGACCATTTTGGGAAACATATGATGTGATCCCAAAAAGTGGAGGAAGAAGACAGTCCACCAGTATCACACTCCCCCAGCAGAGAACTTGTTTTTCTGAAATGCATTGATCTTACCTTCTGCATCCCCAACTTCTCCCTGAAAAGACTGATTGCCCATTGACATTAAAACCCAGTGAAATAGTATAAAGTATAAATGAGATGCTATAATTGGAAAATGGTGACTATAACTCTTGGTATCATTACTGAACAAATAATTCTCAGGCTGTCAAGACTATAGTTTGACTCACACGAAACCCTTTTCTTTGCACTTAAGGTTTTTTTCCTTAATCCAGAGAAACAAAACAAATAATGTGATGACCCTGTTCTTGTGGATAAGCTGTTGAAATTTAATTGCAACAAATTGGGAGAATGTGGGAAAACTAGGCAATAATTTGCAAAGTAAAATGGAAGTGTAAGATTTTATCTTCTAAATGCATTATCCACTTGTTTGATAAGAAATATTTTTGACTCCAAACTAACTGTAATAAATCAGATTATCACATTTGTACTGCTGTTCTGATTACTGAAATTTCTTTCAAAATATTATGACAAAAAATAAATCATAAACATTTGTATTTTTAATATTACCTTTTTTTTCATGCCTCAGCTAACTGAAAATAACTGAGACTTTTATGGGAAAAGATAACTACTTATCTTTTCCCCTTGAAATTATGTAACATATTCCAAGTGGCTTGAGGGACATCCTATATAAAGGCAAATTTCTATTAATGCTGTTCCAGAAATGTAGTTGTACTGATCTTGAATGATCTCCAGCTTGTCAGCTAGAAACAATCTTCATTTTACTGCAAGAACACAGATTACTCTTTCAAAAGGACAATGTGTAAAATACTTAGAAAAAAAAATATCACTCGTTTGGTCTTTATTTACCAAACTCTGTGCCTTTTACTGCAAATTATCACAAGCACAAGGCAGAGATACTTCAATACGTTATTAGAAGAGTCACATAAGTCACACAATCTTTGCTTGATGACTGGCCATGTTCCCCAAACTCCCTCTTGCGCTGAGGTGTGACAAAAAAAATATGTTTTCATTCCTTTAAACTTAGAAAGCTGTATGCTGTCACAGCTTCTGCACAGCAATATGAAAGACCTTGTTCTTGCAATGTTCTCCTTGCAGAGACATTTCATGTTAGCAATTGATTATTATAGATGTGATTAGTGTCCCTTTCAATGTGTTTAAACTGAAACATAGAATTCATACACAAGCTGTTACTACCTGTTATTGTAAAATTTGACTTACAATAATAAGAAACATAGATAAAATCTTAGTATAATCCATGAATTATATATTGTAATCTTTAATTTTCTTTTTCTTCCCCTCCAAGAATATTGTACTTCACACATTAAAGAGATCATATAACCTTTTACGAAATATTTACACCATGTAAGAGGATGCTCAATTTAATGTACAAAATATACATTCACAAACCTTAAAATCTTTCAATTAGTATATTGGGGAATGAAATGCCCCTAAGGATACTGCTATCTCGATTTTAACTGTTGTGTGACAAATGGTCTCTCATATGAAGAACTGAGGACTCTCAGCAGTACTGTATGATTTAGAGATTAATACATAGACAGAGAAAAATAGCAATTTAAATGGAGATCTTCTTATCAGAAAGCAGGAGCTGAGCAAGAAGGAAAAGAGATTCCAGGATGACAAGTTTAGTGCCTGGATATCCCAGCTAACATGCCACTACTGCCCTATTCTTTTCCCAGCAGTCTAAGAGAACTCAAAAGCCTGTAAAATTGGAAGGTTCTTTCAAAACATTTCAATAGTGTATTTTTAAAAGTGTAGAGCAAATATTGTATCAAGGGAAATAACAGAGCAAAATATATTATCAAATATATGTTGCTGCTGACTGGATGAGCCATAGGGATATATTTTTAGAGATCTGTATTTTTTGGGTCTCAATTACTAATGTAAGTCAAGTATAGGCCAGGAACAAAGGTCTTGAATGCTTTTCTATCATTTGTTTACCAAAACAAAGTTAATGGTTTGAGTCTAGCTTTGAGTGGAGACGCACACATATTAAAGATATTGCCTTGAAAATTGATGTCTTAGGTCAGATCATTATGGCAGAGAAGACAACGGCATGAGCCATATTTCTGAAACTGCTTAGAAACAGACCTTAAGACTGTTTCCTTCCAAGAAAATTCTCCACTTCAACTTCCAGAACTAATGAATGACTTCGTAGTTTCAACTGGAAGGATACTCGTAATTTTTCTTCAATAATATATGAATAACTAAAAGGAAAAGATTACAGAAAATGTGCTTTAGGCACTTCATGTCTCGGAAACAACCATTCTTTAATATGGTTATTTGAAGTCAGGCTGATTTCAGATTATAATTTACCTAGCCTGTGTCTAATTACGATAAAAATGTACAAAGGCTGGCTTTTATGTGGCTTTTGATCACTCATATTGAGAGTCCCAGAAAAATCTTGACCAACATCAGGTGAGATTTCCTTTCTCAATTTTAATTTTTTAATCTTTTAGTTTCTTCTGTCTTTACAGTGCAATCTCATGATTTTATGTTACTATCTTTTTACATTTGATCTTCCTCTTTAGAGACAGGTATAATTGTAGGTATTCTTTCTCAGTACAATACTGAAAGAAATATTTGTAACTTGTCAGGATACAGGCATTAAATTATATTTTCATATAGACATGTTTGACATATAAACATATTGACATACATTCATACTGAGGTTTTGCTTATGATATTTTAAGTAAATCAGCTGATGTATATCAATGACTAAAACACATATTCAAGAAGAAAATATATGATGGCAGCTAGCCACAGATATGCTGCAACCTATCTCTTCTAGAAAGGCTGTGCCACATTTTGCAATCTTCATAACACAATCACAAGTTAACCTTGAATTCTGACGACTCACAGAAATGTTCCCTACTTGAAACGGCCTTACTTTAGTCCATGGTCTATTCCCAAGGGGCAATCTGTGCTTCAAATACAGGAATTTATAATAACAAGAAAGGAACCTGATCCTCAAAAACTCTTTCAAAAATCTTCGTCTGGAGTGTTTAATTTGCACAGCTGGGGCACAGAGGGTCTCAGGGTCTTGCCTGCCCACTGACAGCTGTCTTGGGAAAGTGCTGAGTGCCACATTATTACCCGGGGCTACCACAGCACAATGCTCAGTATAGCACCCCTCTCCCCATATGAATTGAAATCCCTAGTGCTGACGGTCTCTGACCCGACCTTTCTTTAAATTAGCTGGGTTCTCAGAGATATCACGTATTGCGTTGCACCTCCCTCCTAGATTTATTCTTCTTTAAAGGAGTTAGAAACAGATTCAGATATTGCCCAGGAAGTGATTGAATATTCTGGAAGCTCAGAACTATAATTTGCGGTTTGTAAGGAGCAACCAACAAGGGGACATTTCTCCCATCTCCTCTCACACACAGTCAAAGAAATTGGTGGGTTTATACTGTTGCCAGTCCAAATGTGATGTGTTAATACACCTAGATAGAGGAGGAAAGAACATTTTACATGTTTTTGCATGGCCTTTTCAGTCAGCCTAGACTAGAAAAAAAAGGAATTTATTTGTGTTGACATTTCTTTAAGTTTTTTCATTATACTCATCCTTCCTACTCAAAACCAATTTCAATAAGCGAAACAAAATGTAGAAAGCTCTAATTTGTATGGAAGATACTCTAATTAGCATGGTATATGATACTGTTATGGTATTCAGAATTATTAATGTTCATTTAAGACAGAAAAAATTGCAATAGTTCAATCAAAGAAATGTATATTTAGTAACTACAATTTTTACAATGTAAAGTACATATCTGCGTACTATATCCTATGCTTACATAAATAGAAGCACATATACGTATGAAGCTATCTACTAATATGAATATATGTGCATACACATATATTTCCCAGGGATAATTTTAAGATTAAAATACTTTGTCTATTTGACATTAGGTTAAAAAGTTGGAAGTTTATTACTTAAGATTTAGAAGTTTTGAACACTGTTTTGAATTGGAAGATTGACAATTTTACTTCGAATCAGGCAATATATCTAATAATTTTTAAATCAAAAGAGATGTAGTCAGGATTGATGCTAACAAAAACCTTTCATCCACCCATAGCATTTCTGATAGATTATGTACTCCATTCTAACATATGATTTTAAATTCAGTAACAGAATTACCATAGCTCATAGCTTTATTAAAATGCAATATGTGTGTTAACTGTTATTTTATGGTTTCCAGTAGGAGTGACTGATATCTTATTTTTAACTTATAATTAAATTTATAATTTTTTTAATCCCACGCATAAAGTAGCAGTATAACTCATCAATGCCTCAACCATTTTGTCTTGTGAGTTATAGGGGCTTACTGTCTATGAGTTGGATTGAAAATCTGTAATTATTTCTTATCAATCCTCCCCAAAAAATAACATATAATTAGACAGAGCTTAGAAAGTACCAGTAAGATTTAAGAACACTAAATTTTTTTTTTTAATCTATAGGAGACTACATTTTTGTTCAGAAATTTTCAGACTATCAAGGGTTAGAAGAAGGAAATAACATGATAAAAATATTGAGCCTTATTTTGTTTGGTTGGTTAGTTCTGTTATCTGACATCAGCATATTCATCATCTGTTTACTGGGTAAACATTTGGAGAAGTTACTGCATAGCCAATCTAAACAATTCTGAATAATTGGTAATTATCTAAAGATGTGAATAACTACAGAATAGATATCCTAATGACATATTTCAGTGATCCATGCGATTCCCAAATGTTCCTTGCCAAGCAAACAGATCTAAAGGAGGAATTTACAAAGGAAGCTTGTAAACTCAGAGAGTACCCAATTGTATAGGAAATCAACTTGCATGTAGTCTTAATGAAAGCAAAGTCGTTCTGATTTCAGCTTTATTTCAAGGGCTTTTGCTGACATCAGGAGTGAAAGTCAGTGCTAATGGTCTTTCTTATCTGAGACATACTATCATAGTTTTTGGTTTATACATTTTTTTTCCTTTAACACTTTTTTTTTTTTTTTTTTTTTATTTTTTTTTTCTTTTACCTTTTTTTTTTTTTTTTTTTTTGTAGTTTCTGCCACTAGCCTCCCTCTCTGTTTATTCCATCTTACTTTCACATGCTGATTTTACATCTAGTGACAGTGTGGACTCTGACACTTTTGTTGTTTCATAGTATGGCTGACTCCAAACTTCACAAAGCAAAACAAAGTTTAAATAATTGAATGTCTGTTGGTTTTGACATTAGACCATATATCATTCAGGAGCCCTCATATCGTGACACCAGTTACAATTTTCTTGGCCACTACATTTATTCTTTCTCTTCTAAAATTTTATTAAGTTGTTTTATCCTGATTGAATTGAGAAAAAGAAAACAAACAAATAAATAAACAAACCAACCAATAAAAACCAAAAAAACAACCAACCAACAAACAGAAAACCCAACAACAAAAATCCCTCCCAAACCCAATATCCAAACCTTAAGGTTTTGCTACTATAATGCTCTCAAATCACCACACCTCTAAAAATCGTGTGGATTTGTATGTTGCAAAACACAGTTCATTTGTAGGACCCAGAACAAAACTAATACAGTCAGTGAAAGCTGATTTGCACAGCAAGGCTTTGGTAGTGGCAGGGGCTGCTGGGGTGGCTTCGATGAGAAACTGCTAGAAGCTTCCCATATATCCAACTTGGTCATGTCACTGACAATACAAAACTCATTAGGTGAAAACAGAGACGCAGAAAATTGTGTTTTAATAACCCAAAACATTTTTTTTTCTTTCCTTTTTTTTTTTTTAAATTTTAATATTGACCATCAGCCCCTCTCTAGTTCTGTGAGTTTGAAATGTTGTGGAGTTGTGTGTCAGTAAGGTCTGCTGGAAAGATTTAAGTGCTCCAGTACATTTGTCAGTATTCAGCAATGTTTCATTGGTGAAACAAATCCTCATAAACACACAGACTGATATATGAACACAGAATGATATCACAATTTTACAGATTATGAAAGCTCCCTGATGTCAAGTATGAAGAATTGAACAAGAATCTTATCAATTGAACTATTTCAAACAAAAGTGCTTCTAAATATTTATATGGGTTAATTTATCTCTCAATATTTTTGGTGGTGGGGAACTAGATGTGTACCTGATGAAAAGGTAACTGCCTTTTGGTAAGGAAGTTGTGTTGTTCTATAATGGCTAAGAATCTGGTCTGTTATGCCTTCTTGTTTGTTAATTTAGATTTTTATTTTACTTTACTTTTCTCTTTTATCTTTAGTTTTATTACAGTTCTGCATAACTTTTCACAAACAATATGAACACTGCGTCCCTCTCCTGACATATTCATTGAGAGCTCTGTATAAGCAATCATTCAATGTCTAAAGAGACTATATAATATGAAATAGAAAAGGATTAAAATATTTTCATATACTTGTAAAATATTGATAAGGGTAAGAGTTAAAGTAGTCTGGAGAAAAAATAGCCATTGGATAGTGTTTACTCAGTTAGTACCCCCCAAAGAGCGAGCAGAAAGGGTATTCAGATATAAAGTGGAACAGAGGAACCAGCCAAGGTTCTTGTCATGGTATTTGCTGTTACTTTAACTCTTCAGAACAAGCCTTATGGAAGCATGTTGGTGAAATATTCAGAAAAAAACCCAAAGGGCTGTGTTTTCTACAGTATTACTCAATACTCTAACAATCTTTTCTTTTCCTATCCTTTTAACAATTCAATTTATAACAAAGTATTTTATTTCATCATTTAAAGAAGTATTAATAAATCTAAACTGCAAATATTTGAAAAAAATCTTGGAAACAAGAGATGTTTTCAATGCTAAATGCATAATCTTTTGTTCCATATATTTAATGATAGTGTTTTAATTTTATGTGGTTAAAAACCTGCTTGGGCAAATGTTTTTACCCTTCCAAATGATAAATTATGATGGAATATTTCTGGCTAGTTAAGAAACACTATAAATAACCTCGAATATTTTTCAAGTGTAAGAGCCTCAGTATCTAGAGAATTACATATTCTTAGATGTGAAAAGGTACTTATTTATGCTACACAGACCTGCACAGATCTACATGTGATTTTTCACCTATTTTGCTCCAATATTTCCATAATGTTTTACAATGTCTTTTCTAAAGTACATATTAGTGCCTGCTTGATATTTCACTTCACAGTCTATGGAAAACCTAGATACATAGGAGTTTTCAGTTTTGAGTTTTAAATGATTGAAAATGCCCGAACTATGTGGGCAAAAGTCAAAGGGCCAAGAAACCAAAACACCTTTTCCCTTATGCAATAACAAAAAAATAGAAAGGGACATGATCATCATCTCAGAAAAACTGGACTTGTAACATGTATATTCTGAGGAACCCAATGTGAGAAAGGGTTTGTGCAGCAGCTTTATAACCTAATTTTTTTAGTAAGACATTTCAAAAATGAAGAATTCTACAGAGTGGATCAGAGCTTTACATTGTCACTGGAAGGGACTGACTTATCCTTCTTCCGTGCAAAGAGAATCAGCTTACAAAGTCATTATTTTCCCTTAATGGAGATGTCACATGAAACATGGAGAGAAAGCACCATTTGACTAGGAAGCGAGAGTCACACTTCTGAACTGCCATTCTGTGACAGTTATTAAAAGATCCTTTCTTGTTCTAAAGACCCCCTTTTTTGAATTGTATGGCTTGATGTTCAACGCTTTAAATTTCACCTTTTAAACTTGAAAAATGTGAAAATAACACAGAACAAAGTTCTTCTGAAGTCTGAAATCTACAAATGAGCTTGTTTTTCTCTAAAAACAGTTGTGAGAGAGAGCTGTAAAAGAAAAAATAAAAAAGACTATAGAATTCCAGGCTGTATTCAAAGAAGAGAGATTCTGCTTTTCCATATTAAACAATGTTTCATACTCTAATCGATTTTTGTGTTTTCAGCAAACTATACTTGGAAAGGTGCTACATAGTGTGCTACTTGTTTATTCTTCATTGTTTTGTTTAAAGGTAGTCTCATATTCAGAAAATAAAGATTAAGTACAGGATTAAGTTCCTTAGGAAAGAAATATATTGCCTCCAATCAGAACCACTGGATAGTGTAACTGCATACAGCAATTCAAATTGAAATGTAGAGATTTTGATGATATTTAGCTTGTATTTTTTCCTGTTTAGCTTTGATTACATGAAACTCAAAAAACCCCAATAACACATTTTTATAATAATTTCTGATGATTAAACAGTGTCTGTAGTAGCATCCTTTCTATAAAATTGGTAATGAGTAATGGACAATATAGTTCTAATTGCATATTGGTGCTGCTTTTCCAAATCGACAGTCTTCTAACCATAACATAGTAAGGTGAGTTTTTCTAATTTGTACTAAATAAACTTGTACAAATACAAATACAAACTAATGCAACCCGGATCATAGACTCAGATCATATAGGGAGTACATAACTGTAAAGTCCAAAGATTCTTCATATTTCTCTAAATAAACTGCTAAAATATCAATGGTAATCCAGATAAGAAGTACAGAAATAAATTAAAAACCTCCAATACACTTTACTGAAAACCAAGTTATTTTCTGCTGTTCTTGAATACTTATCCCTACGAATGGTACACATGAAGTAATGTTCATTGTAAGGCTTATAATAATCAACAACAAACTTCCTTTCTTTACAAAGGAATGAAAAAATTCTTCCAATCTTCTTGTACAAGAAAAAGAAAAATGTTTCATATGTTCCTGGAGACCTTGAAGTTCCTCTCTTATTATCAGATATTTACTGTTCTGCAGTAGGAACTCCAGGTTCGTACTCTAAAATATAATTGGAACCTGAAGCTTCTAGAGAGTGAAAACATTCCTTTGAAATTACTGATTGTGAAACAGTTTTAAAGAGACCTCATTCTTCCATGAACAATTTGTGGCCAGTAGGATGCACAAACTTTGCATTCAACTTCTTTTTCTGTGAGTTTTGGTGGGATTTGGGGTGTTTTTGTCAGTTGGTTGGTGGGATTTTTGAGGACAGGAGGAGGGGACGGGTATTAATTTTTTTGCTTTTGTTGGAGGGCTTTTTGTGCCAAATATGTGTTTTCCATGGCGCAAATATTTCCAGTTTAATACATCATGCTGGCACTTATTTTTTACTTTCTCCATTATTAGTGGCCTCCATTTAAACCAGTTTTATAATCTCAAAGTTGCTTGCCATGGTCATTATTTAATTTTCATTAGAATATAACAGCATAATGGTTTTTTCCTGCACTGCATTGACTTGCAAATAATGGCAAAGGTAATTTGAATTATTTTCTTCCTGCAGTCAGTAGAATTACACATTTTAGGTAAGAACAATTAAAGGAGAAGGTTTTGTAGTAACTATTTGTGAGAGGTTCTTAAAAAATGTCTGAAAGTGACTACAGAACGCATAGCATTCACGACAGCTATTTCTGCTCTGCTTTTTAAGAAAAGGTCACCTTAGTTGAATCCTACGTGAAATAAAACTTCTACCTAATGAGCATCTGCGAACTTGTCCTTGTTTATTCAATTCGAATTTTTATCCACTGGTCAGCAGCTATGTATGAATCCCTACAGGTATTTTGCAAAATCTTTCAGTAAAATCAATGACTCATGTGATTTCATGTGAACTAGCTCCCTTGAACTGTTTGTGTATCTGAAGTAGCTTTAATAATCTGTCTTGGGAAAACTCTAATTGGTTTTGAAAATATGAGAATGAAATCAACATGTATGTTTCTATCTAATGTGGTGCATTTAATTTCACATCCTTTAATCATAATCTGCATAGCTAGGACAAAGTAGAAATGCCTGCTTTCCTATTTTTGTCTGCTGAAAGAAGTCAGTGGAGTATAGCCAGTGTAGGCTTTTGAAGCTGAGTTCTTGCCTTGCCTTTTTTTCCAATCTTTTTCCCTTAAGGACACAGATCTGTTGTTTAATTGAAAATGTACAACTATTGTTTTTCCTATACACAAATCCAGTTTTCTAGCAAACTATGATGTCTGAAGAGGCATCTTCGAAACCTAAGGGGAAATAAGAATAATTTCCCCAAGGGTTTCAAGGAGCATCAGAATATAGATTCTTTATAAATTTAGAGATGAGAATACTAGTATACTCTATTGTGACATAAAGGCACTAGTCATAGAAGAATTGCTGTAACTAGTAACTAGATTACCTAGGAATGAAAAGAAAATGTCAAGGGACAAAAGAGAATGCTTTCAGTACTTGAGATGTTGACCACTACTCAGAAATTATAAAACTGCCAGGAGAGAGAAGAAAGAGAGTTAGCATGAATTGATAAATGTCTGGATATAAGAGAACAAAATGAAAAGGAGATGAAAGTCACAGGAAAGTTTCAAACAGTAATGTGAAAAGATATTTATGAGATGGCTGCATCAAGTCTAATTGAGGATGAAATGTCCAGAAAATGCAGACACAGTTCCAGAGTATCTGCAAATGGTAAGTCTTCTTGGACCAATAGTGTTGTATTTTAACACAGATTTCACTTATGAATCTGCAAGTATTCCATAATACTATGGCTATTACTTTAGCCATAGTAATTTACAAGAATTTTTTTGTGCTTTTTCCACAGACTCTGCATGGAAATAAAACTTATATTTTTTATATTATCCTCAGACTTCCCATAATTCCTAACAAGGAAGTACTAGTTGTTTCAGGTATGGAAACAGCGACAGAAGATCAAACAAAACAATACTCTGTCACCAAATTGACACAATCAATGTGTTTTAAAGTGAGAACCATTATCAGTTCTTTCAGATTTATTTGAACTATGAAAAATGTGTTTCCAATGGACATTGATATTCATTTAATTAAGTGTTCAAGATAATATGTAGTGACACCCTATATTACATACCAGTTTCACATAATTTTAAATATAATATGGCTTATGCTTCTATTTTATTGTTCAAATGACAAAGCTGATGGAGATTAATAGCATTAAGGTCAACACAGACAGACATTATTCATTAAAGAAATTGCTAGGGTCTGAAGTCACTAGCACAAGTTTGTGGAAGACAATAATTTTCTTTACAGAAAATGCTTTTCCATGGGGAAAAGAAAAAAAGTTAAAAAGAAAAAAAGTCTGTATTTCCAATGTAAAAGTGTGTTACTGTAAATGAAAGAAACATTCCAAGGCTGAAAGGTTTCTGTTCAGATTGGATAGTCCGAAGGGAAAACACGAAGCTACCAAATTAATTTCTCTTTGCAGTAGATTCCCTGACAGCAGTTTTTGGTGTTCAATGAAATTTCTGGGTTTAGTGTGTAAATACAGGTAATACACTTCTTGGAGGAGAAAAAAGAGTTGGTTTTTTGGGTTATTTTTCTTCAAAAATAAGGTAGAAAAAGAGTAATTCTAATTGCAGCAAGAAAGAGTCACTGAAGTGACTACAGAATTCACAGTTGGATGTCAAATGTAGACTTACTGAAGAAAATTAAAATCAGCTGAAGATTTTCATCAGCATGGAAAGATGTATGTCAAATAGAAAGTCACAGAATCACAGAATCATGGAATGGTTTGAGTTGAAAGGGATCATCAGAAATCATTTAACCCAATCTGCTGCCATGATCATGAACACCTTTCACAAGACCAGGTTGCCCAAAGACCCCTCCAACCTTGTCTTGAGCACTCCCAGTTGTGGGATGTTACAGTGTCTCACCATTGTTATCATAGAATATTTCTTCATTATGTCCAACCTAAGTCTACTTTCTTACAAATTTAAAGCTATTGTGCCTTGTCTTGTCACTACAAGTCATGGTAAAAAGTGTCTTTGTCTTTTTTATGAGACCTCTTTAAGTATTGGAAGGCTGCAATAAATTGTCCCTAGATATTGCTTTTCTCCAGGCTGAACAACCCCAACTATCTCAGCCTTTCTTCATAGGAGGCATGACTGTTTTCATGGTTCTACCCTGGACCATTTCCAACAGGTTTATATCCTTCCTATTGAGGTCCTATTGAGGACTACAGAGATGGATGCAGTTCTCCAGCTGGGGGCCAGTTTTCTCTAAGATAGTAGAGTGTCTTAGAAAGAATTATGACTTTTCTCAAGAACAAAAATGTCATTTACTTTCTATAGATGAATAATTGTTCATCAGTGTTCTTCTGCACTGCACTTCTGAGAAGTGACATGTGCAACAACTTTTCAAGGTCACTATAGTTTATATTTCACGTATGCCCTCTGTTTTCTAATTCTGCCTTGTGATTTTTAAGTCTACTAATCTTATTCCCCAGAAAAAAAAAAAAAAAAAAAAAAAAGAAAAAAGCACTTTCAGTATAATTATTTTTAAATCTTCCTGTGATTAATCATGTTTACTTAAAAAGGAATAAATTATTTAAAAGAATCACGCTGAAACAGTCTGTGTCTTAGAAACAATCTGAGTTAGGCTTGTGTCGTGAGTTTTTCTAGTTACAGGGGTGACTTCTAGAAGCTTCTCACATCAGACCCAATCTTAGCTGGCTCTGAGTTGAACCTGTGACTGGCCACAAGGTCGAGCCCATCAGCAATGGAGGTAGCAACTCCGAGATAAAGTATTTTAGAAGAGGGTAAAAAAACTGCATAATTTCCACTGGAGAAAAGAGGAGTGAGAATTTGTGACAGAAACACCTCTGCAGATACCGATGTCAGTGCAGAAGGAGGGGACAGGAGGTTCTCCAGCCACTGGAGCTGAGGTTCCCCTGCAGCCTGTGGGGAAGGCCGTGGTGAAGCAGCTGTGCCCCTGCAGCCCGTGGAGGACCATGGGAATACAGAGATCCACCTGCAGCCTGTGGAGGACACCACACAGCAGATGGATGCCCAAAGGAGACTGTGGCCCATGGGAAGCCTGTGATGGAATAGGCTCTCAGCAGAGGTTGTGGGCCCGAGGAGAGAGGAGCCCACTCTGGGGATAGGTTTGCTGGCAAGACTTGTGACTCCATGGGGACCCACACCGGATCAGGCTGTGCCTGAAGAGATCCATAGTGGAGCAGTTAGTGGGGAACTGCAGCCATATGAGAAGGACCAATATTGAAGACATTAGTGGAGGACTCTCTCCTGTGGGAGGGACTTGACACTGAAGCAGAAGAAGAGTGTGAGGCAGAATGATCATCTGAGATAATGAGTGATGAATTGACCACAACCCTCATACACTTTATCCCTGCACCACCCAGGGGGAGGAGGGAGACAAAATAAGAATTGAAACTGAGTCAGGGAAGAAGAGGAGGGTGGGGGAAGGTGTTTTTAAGATTTGGGTTTATCTGTCATTATCCTACTCTGATTTGGACTGGCAATAAATCAATTTCCCCAAGCTGGCTTTGCCCATGATGATAAATGCTGAGTGACCTCCCAGCCCTTATCTTGACCCGTGAGCCTTTCTTTGTACTTTTCTCTGCTCTCCAGCTGAGGAGATAGCTTAATTGAGTTGCTTGGTGGGTACCTGGTGTCCACCCAGGGTCAATCCACCATATAATCATATTCCATTACATCATTTCCATTATAGAACAGTGGGGAAAAATATGTATGCATCCAGCTGCATATTTCTTTGGAGGGTACCTGTTTAGGTAAGTTCAGCATTTATTTGTTTGGGGCAGAGATCAAAACCAACCATGTTCAGCAGTCAAATGCACAGAATTAAAAAAAAAAAAATTACAGTCCTGACTCCATATCTTGGGAGTTATCTTTAGATCCAGTTTTTACATAGAGATAGAAATAAAGAACACTTTTGTCCCTTCTTGGTAAAGGATTCACTTCTATTTCGAGATCAGAACCACAGATTATTTTTTAAAAGTAGTTCAAAATAGGCTACCTGGTTTTTTTATATATGGTACCACACTTACTTTTCTTTAATCCAAAAGGTTTGGTCAATATTAAAGATCACTTACCTTAAAAGTGAATGCTGAAGTACTACTCCCTCTCAAAGTTCAAAGTCTTTAAATACTGCTGTCTGAACAAAAGGACTGCAGTTAATCATAATGCACTCAGAGTACTGTAGGGAGTTCTCTCAAGTACTACATAGCATATAAACAACATGAAGATTTTTAACAGTAATGTTTTAATTTTTAAAGTCATAGATAATCTTCTACCACTGTCATAAATAGATACTTCTAAAGACAGAAAATAATACACATTTGCAATGGTAATAATTCTGAATATGAGATTATTGCTATATATAAATACTGCTTTAACACAGTAAGCAATTATAATAGGAATAAGCAGAGATAGATCCTCAGATGAGGATAAATTTAGAGATTCATTGGGGTAACATTTGAAAAAAGAAAGTGTTACAGGTCAGAAGGAAAACAAAAAGAAAAGTAGCATGGGGAGAGGGAAGAAGGTGCTTTTCTGGTTCACTTTTGCCTTTAAAAAGAGAGAGTTATCCCGTATTTGCCAAACTAAATTTCTCCACAGCGTTAATGTGGACACTTGATATGTGTTCATTTGAAGTGCTATTCCAACTTTTGTGTCTTTTATTATTATAATTATTTTAGTGAATGTAATTATTCAAAGTATTCTATCTGTACTCTGCTTGCTGTAGTCCAGAAGTCAGTGTGTGAGTTCAGTTAAAATGTGACTGCTGCCACATGCCTCGGAACTGGGGATACAAAGATTGTGCAATCAAAATTGTCTACTGACTCATGAAAGACTCAGAAAAACCTTTGGCTGATTTATATTTGGAATCAATGCCATACTGCTCTTCATTAATACCGTGCATCTACAGACTAGTGTATGTAAATGGGAACCTTTTTCTTTATTTTATTGAGATTTTTGCTTCCAAAACATAGGATTTTGTAAAAATGACAGAAAAAAATCACAGGGTAAATGAAAAATGTGATGAATATGTATTCTTCTTTCAAAAATTCCTAAATTTTAATTTTTTATATATTTACTTTCCTGTAGGAATGAGAAAGAGGAAAATATACTGTCTTCTAGAGTGTAAGTGCCTGTACAGAAAATCATGGAAGGGTTTTCCAAGGAAGCGGGATTATCTTACACAATTTTTATGTCTTTCTTTTAGGTCGGGGAAGAAAAAGGCAAACTTTGAAAATCTATAAGAAGTGTGACCTAAGGATCTTCCTGAGTAGGACAGGAAGACTTCTGTTTGACAAGAGGTTCTGTGTTCCCACAGAGCCTTGCTTGCCTTTTTACTCCCATCTGCCTTCCCCTACACACAGTCTAATATACTGAATTACAGTAGAGTGAGGCCTCCAGGGCACTGAAAATGCCTAACTAACTACACTGTTATCTGTGATCTTACAGAAGCAAGGAACTAATTATAGATATCTTCTTATTATATTATCCTGCATTTTTTCTTGGTGGATATAGACACATCTCCTCCTCTCCTTAAGCTAAAACTATTAAAGAAAAGCTTTGTCGTAGCTTCCTATTCCCCAGGTGAAATTTTATGAGTGAATTCTTTTCATAAAGGATAGCAAGTTACTGCTTTCATTTTGTTCCTTTTTTTGCCATAATGGTTCACAATATTGCTTCATTTTTAAAAGACAGAACACAGCAGCCTGCTGGATAAACTTACTGAGCTTCTAATCTTGTGATACTCTTTTTATGTCGCCTAACAATAGGGAGCAACATTTAAAGATGGAACTATTTTCCTAAATTGTATTACACTTCTTGAGTCTTATTTACAAATATAGAACTAAATGGAGAGGCAGGAAAGGGGTTTGAAGTGATTATTTTGTGCTTTTAGGTCTGGTGCTCTAGTAAAAGAAATGGACAGAAAAGCACAAATCATCATAGTTCATCTAAGCAGAAGGCAGTTAAACAGTAACTATGAAAACAGCCTTTAGCCATCTTGCACTGACATACCCAATAGGATTTTTTTTCCTGAGAAAATTAAAAATTATTGGAGGTGAAGAAAATTAGAGTCAAAAGTTACTAAGAAATGTGTTACACAAGCAAAGGTTACATTTTACATCAGCACACATCTGTTTCACTCCACCTGACTTGACAGCTGTGGAAGGCAGAGAGTGCACATTTAAGTGTAAAAGTCTCATGGTAACTGCTGGTTTCTCTACATTCTTATATCAGAGACTTTATTGAGACACAGAGCAGAAAAAGACAAAGAAAATAGAACTGAATTTTAAAACTGGACCCTAGTCCTCCATTTGCTCTTCTGCTGTCTAGTTACTAGTAAATCCCTTTCTATCTCCAAAAGAAGATAGATGTTTCGCAAGTGCTGGTTTCTTATCTCTGCTGTGTTGATGCACGTATCCCTAACAAGATAGCTTCCAATATACTGACATATTTCCACTTTCATTTGTAAGAGATAAATGTTCCAGAATACACACCATTGAAAATTAATATTATCTAAATGCTCTTAAGCTCACTATCTCAAAATGTAAATACTCCTATTGCAAATTTTGATCCAGCTGACTTTTATTTTAAGCAGAAGCTTGAGCTGATTGTGAGAGAGCAGCTGTACATTTATACGTTTACGCATGCTTTGGGTTATTTTTAACAAACGAGAAAAAAAATAAAGGATGGAATGAAATTCCAGAGTGCCAACTGCTGAAGGGGAAAGATTGTTACTGCTCCACCAACACCCACTCCCACTCTATCATGCCCCACTCACTCCGTCAATAACACTGCTGTATTTAGATACATATTGGAAAAAGGAAAAAAGTACACAAAGATACGTATGTGTACCTATATGTACTTTTATCTCTATATAGAGAGAGACTTTTAAATCTTATTGCATGAAGCAATGCCCTAATAACATGAGGCTCAGCCTGTTTGTAGCAGTGACCTGTCAGAAACACAGCAGGTGCCCCTGCGTGCACCGTCTGGCAGAGGCCTGAGGAGCTCAGGAGCATGATGGTTCTAGGAGCCCCAGGGCAGTCACATAAATGCCTGCTTGCTGACATAGAGCTGTGTAACAACCTAATGAACCTACACATAAATAATAGCACAGGTGGAATTGTCTAATGCATATAACAACAAAAAATGTGCAGCTTTTTTTAGTAGGGATCTACCTACACCAGTCCCGCTCCTTCAGAATTGGGTATGAGGAACTGATAGTTGTGCTGTCCTGTCCTGTAGTTTATATGAATATCTCTCATTTGTTACTACATATTTGCTCCTCAGCCGGCACCAGAAATAATTGTAAACTATTAATTTTCAAAAATAAAAATTATTTTCTGCCTTTTCTTTCTACTTACATAATTCCTTCTGATTCCCCAGTACTGACTTGGTTTAAAGTGACAGGACTGAAATTAATGGACAGCAGAAATTATTTTCTGCACGTTGACAAGCACACAGTTTTCTAAGGAACACCAATAATCAGTCTTAGTTGTAGTGTCCAAACTATCATCAGCCTATCATGAATACTCAACACTGGTACTAGCTATGGTGTGATAAATTCCAATTCCCCTTCTTGTCACAGAAAAGGCTTTCCAACAGACACTGGGATCTTCCCTTGTGTGTGTTTCAGCTGCTGTTTAGTAAATCAGTTTCCCACCAGTAGCTAGCAGCAGGAGTAAAACCAACTGGAACTGGAAAATAGAAGCCTTTAGTCACAGGTTTGGATAAGCAATTCTTTCACATAGTTCCCTTCCCCCTTTCCCTTTCCCATTGTCTCAAAACAGCATACATTTGACTACTAACAGTACCTAAATAAAAGTTGGATAATGGTAAGAAGAAAAATATATCAAAGAACAAGACAAACCAATAGTGTGCTCTCAGGAAAGGTGGAGGTGGTAAGAAATTGTTCTCCTTATTTTTCCCCACTATTTCATTACCTTTCACCTCTTCTGGATCTTAGATACTCTTTCAGCAATCTTGGGAAGCTACAAGAAAGACTGAGATGAATACATATTTGAGAGGTGAAAAAGATGAGGCAATCATTCTTGTACACACATGGGTTCGTGGATAGGGGTTCCAAGGGCCCCAGATGAAACTGTTTGGGGCCAGCAAGGTCTGTTAATGACCTCAGCACCTAAAGAGAGAAAGTATGAGGGAGCTAAGCTGGTTCCCCTTGCAGAAAATATGGATTCGGGGATACCTGATAGGTGTCTGTTACTACCTAGCTGGAGAACCCAAAGAAGATAAAGCCAGACTCCAAATGGAACTGCACAAGTCCACTAGACAAGAGAAAATGAGCAGTCTGAGAGTTTCTGATAAATTCCAATGAGAGGTAAGGAAAACACTTTTTACCATGATAAATCAAATAAAGAAACTAATACTCAAAAACACTGCAAGATGTACATCACTGGAGGTATTCATGACTAAGAACCCCAGGGTCTGGAGGCACTGTATCCAATTAGACCTGCCATGAAAAAAGAGTTAGGTTAGGTGATCTCTGGAGGTTTGTTCTAACCCATTACTCTGTGAATCCATGATTAGAAGCAGCATTATCTTCCTATTGGAGCATGGGAAGAGAAAAAGCATTTTCAGCAATTTAATGGCTCCAGAATACAGAGTGAGCCTGCAGCTATGCACTGAATACAGAATTTGTACTTTGGGAGAGATGCACAGATATTTGGTCATGTGTACCAAGGTTTATCAGATACCATGTGTACTAGGTTTATCAGGGACTTATGTCACCTTTTCACATAGAGTATCATTGTATAGTAAGTTGGATTCCTCTTAACCTGTTCAGTTTGAGGTTTACTATTTACATGTTTACAGGAAACAATAACTTTGGAGCCAAACTCACCTTTTTATAAATCATGAGTGAAAACAACTGTCACATTTGTAAAATTCAGTTAAATTACTCATTATTAATCCAATTTATTTCTCATAGAACATCAAAGTTTTAAACTCTAATGTCAAGCATCTGCACTTTACCTATTCCAAAACAACAATCCAGAGTTCCAGAAGCTGGCATTACATGGAGGACAACTTTGTCAGGAAGTGGGTTAGCCTGCTTAACCACTTCTATTAGGTAGCATTTAGATGCACACAGAAGCTTTTGAGTCAGCAGAAGTCACGGACATCTGTACTCTGTTAATTCTATCACTCTCTCCAAGTACCTTTGAATTTTGTAGCTTTTTTTGAAGCAGCATTAATTGCTGTCAGTTTCAGGTATGCTCCCTGTGCAGTTTTGATGAGATGATTTGAATATAGCTAATCTGCATAGAAACCTGACCTTGATCTTGGGTATCAACAGGCTCTGCCCTTATCAGCAGTAAGAGCTATCCATGCCTCTGACCCAGATCAGGGAGAAAAGATTGTCTTCAACAATAGCAAGAAAGATGCTCTATGAAATTTGTCAGATACTTTATTAGTTTTTGATCTCCTTTCAACACTGAATGACCACTGCTAAATATTTTCCATGCTATTAAAAGAGGAGAAAAAAAATCTATCATTTTGCCTGTATGCCTTGGATGACTTTTTCTGGACTGTTCATTGTATGTGCTCATTGTTTTGTGTGTTGCTCATTTTTTCAAGGTGTTTTACAGCTCTCTGTAATTTCTCTGACCTGTTTTGCTTTTCTATTTCTCTCATCTTTTCTGCTAGACAATTATAATCAATTATTATTATACTCTTTTTTTGTTTTCATGATTTTTCTCATACTGATCTTCTGTATGGTAATTGGTGTGCTGCTTGTAAAATTATTAACCATACCATATAACCATACATAACCATATCATCCCCTACTATATTCAAATCCCCTCACCAAATGACATCTGCCATCTGTCCTTCCATAAATGAAGAATATGGAAGGACTACAAATGCATAAAACTTTTCAAAATCACAAGTATATGCCCTTAAGAATGTATCCTTTGCTAATAATTTTTGATCTCCCCACATCCTCCTTGATAATTATCTCCCATTTTAAAAGTGTTTATCATAAGATTTAGATTATGATATCTTTATAAGAGAAATAATTTCCAATGAAAATATTTTTGAATAAAAGTAGTGTGTTTGGGTTTTTTTTACCTCTTTTTTCCATTGTTCATGATATAAAAAATTTTAATGTGTTTAATGATACAAGACAAAAGTTTGTTTGAAATATATATGCAGCACAGAGGAGACAGGCAAGGGCAATACAGACACTTATTTTGTGTTTCTTTATGTAGTGCAGTTAGTTTGCATATGACGATGTTTCTGAAACATAATCTTTTTGTTATGGACAGCTTCTGAAAATTCTGACATCAGCACAGCTGGATATCTGACAAGGAGGAGGATTTAGAAAAATATAAGCTTGGATATTGCAATGTGTTTGATTGAAAATATGTCTCATACCAACGGCAAATGAAGTATCTCTGCGTTTGGAGGAGGAGGAGGTGAGTACTGTAGTTATCTGTGATTTGTCCCCAGTGAAGAAAATGACCCAAGGTACTGCTAGAATGAGATACCTTAGCAGAATAAGCTATACTCAGAGAGTTAATTCCACTGAAAACGGGACATTTCCTTATAATAAATATTCCAGAATCTAGCTGAAGATCAAAGCCAATAAATAAAGTTTCTCTGATCCCATCTGGTTGATTTACATTAGAGACTGAAGGAGATAATGGCAAAGCTGTTGTCCTGAATAAACACACAGGGGCAAATTTTCACTGGATCTTCTCACACATTATGTACAATAACTTACAGATTACACAATGGGAAAGTAAATTTCTACTGGCTTTTTTCTTTGTAGCTCATGGCAAAGCTGGTTAACTTTTAGAAAGCATTTTCATACTGTAAATGTTTATTTCATTCACAGAAATGTTAAAGAAGGGATGTGTCAGTCACACAATATCTCAAATTTGCTGTATAAAACTTACACCAGTACTGCTGGCTACCCTGCTTTCTGACATGGCCTATCTGACACATTAATTTCAGCTGTAAATCAGAATGCAGAGAGTTTCAGCTGCTGTAACTCTTTGAACGGGTATCCCAAATAACTTGTGTTGCAGTCCAGTTTCAGTGTGCATTGACACATATGACTATTCATGATGGCTAAAGTTACTTTCAGTGAACTCAGGGACAACATTCCCAGTGACTTTTACAAGAGTAAGATCTGGTTCAATGCTTTTCAATGTTCATATCTCTACAACAGCAATAAGCATTTTTAAAGGGCATGTCTTTGTGAGGGGTTGAAAACCAGTTTCAGTCAAAGCATAAACTGAGAGAGAAACTATTGAAACATATTTCAGTTTCCTTCAGTTTCCAAAATCTGCATCTTCACCAGTCTTCCCAAAGACAAAGCAATTAATTCATTATCTTGTCAAATGTTATATAGTTTCAGTGTACTGCCTCTTTTAAAGAAAATTGTCATTGTAACATTTTTGACCTAAGCTATGGATGTTGTTTTTGTACTGTACAGTAGATATAGTTATATATACATATATTTTTTACCTTTCTCCATTCTATTTTTAGTGATTGAGAGCAAACAGAAACACAAGATGAAAATATAGACTCAACATAATTCTTAAACATTTTTGTTTTATACATAAGTGAAAAATATTCTCTTATGGTTCTTTTTAGACCCCAAGCTAAAAACAAAACATTGGCTTGATAACTACCTAATTAAGGGTATAGTTGCACTCCAAAGTTACCTGTTCCTTTGTATTAAATCTTTAAAGTGTTTGTATGCCTCTCCTCTTCCAGCAGTAACTGTGCATTATTGTTTGGTTTTTAGAGCAATAAGAACTTTTTTCTGAGCATTCTGCACAGAGTATAAAAACAGTAAAAGGTAGATCACTTCATGGAAAAGATCCATTCTAAATATATTTTCCCAGTACTTAATCCTCTGCAACATTGCATAATAACAGTTGAGTTTTAACTCAATTGTGTGAAATACAATACCAAAGAAGCTTGGAAATATGACAACATTGAACACTCCATAAAACCAGGTTAATAAATACATGCTATTAAATAGTGGGCCCATGAGGTGATGTTGAAGAGAAGAAATGCTTTCTGTCCTTTGTTCTAATATTTTTGAAATCTTAGCCAGGCTTTAAAAGAGCTGGTAAGGATCATTAACATTATTTCATCTTAATCCAACAGGAAATCTAAATTCAAGGTCATAAACTCCCATTTAAATAAAAGAGAGTAGAGAAAAGGATAATTAAACCAAAGCTGGAAGTAAAGAGGATGTAGTACTGTTTTTCTTACTCAGATATGTATGTATAGGCAATGCTACTATTAATCTGCAAACAGTCATCTATAAATAACATTAAAATTAAACACATTGTGCTGCAACATAGCTCTAGTAATTACTTTATTTCATAGACACAATCACATTCTAGATAAAGATAAATGTGCCTTTAACATTTTAAGGAATTTCTGTGCAAAAATATAGATAGACCCTTTGCATATTAATTATTGCTTCAGGTAAAATACATATTTTTATTTTTACAGAAAAAGCTATGTTTGGGAGGTTTTACACAAATTGCAAAGTTGCAAAAGTAATTATTTATAAAAATGTAAGCTTGCAGTAATTTTACAGATGACACCTACTTCAGCTGGGGCATTGATCTGCTGGAGGGCAGGAAGGATTTTCGGAGGGATCTGGACAGACTGGTTTGATGGGCTGAGGCAAATGGGATGATGTTCAACAAGACTAAGTGCCAAATCTGCCTTTGGGCCACAACAACCCCAGGCAATGCCACAAGTTAGGGCAGAGTGGCTGCAAAGCTGCCTACAGGGAAAGGAGTTTGAGGTTCTGGTGACAGCAGCTGACCATGAGCCAGGGTGTGCCCAGGTGGCCAAGAAGGCCAATGGCAACATGGTCTGTACCAGCATCAGTGTGGCCAGCAGGACCAGGGCAGGGATTGTCTTCCCACACTCAGCACTGGGGAGGCCACACCTTGAGTGCTGTGTCCAGTGCTGCGCCCCTCTCTGTAGGAGAGACTTTGAGGTGCTGGTGGTGCCTTTCCCTGGTCTTAAAATCAGAGCCAAACACAGTTAAAAGGGAGAAGGGGTTTACTTCAGTATTTATTTAAGGATCCTTAAAGGTGCACATTTTTTTCAGGTGGAATGGGCCGAAAAGCACACTGAAATGCATGCACACACGATGAATCATGTCTACAATTATAAGCCTTGCGAATTAGCATATCTATAAAAGATTCCCCAATGAGACGCTCAAGTGAACCCCTCGTCCTGAGGAACCTTCCCCCCTGGATGGGCCCATCTTAATTTACAGAATGTGTTTCAAGAGGACTTTGGTGTCTGGGGGCCTTCTGACCCCTAACTACAAGGTTTCCAGGATGTTTGGTTTCCTGGCTTAATGGAATATTGGGTCTAAAAGCACTGAGGATACATAAAACTATATAAAAGGGTATATAAAAGGGGTATATGAGAGAGGCAAACAATCATCATGGCATCACTGGAGAGAGTCCAGAGAAGGGCAACAGAGCTGTCGAAGGGTCTGTAGGACAGGTNTCCAGAGAAGGGCAACAGAGCTGTCGAAGGGTCTGTAGGACAGGTCCTAGGAGGAGCAGCTGAGGGAGCTGAGGTTATTCAGCCTGGAGAAAAGGAGGCTGAGGGGAGACCTTATTGCTCTCTACAAATACCTGAAAGGAGGCTGTAGCAAGGTGGGGGTCAATCTCTTCTCCCATGTAGCAAGTGATAGCAGAGAGAGGAAATCTTATATATGGGGTATATACTAGGAAAAATTTCTTCACTGAAAAGGTGGTCAGACATTGAAGCAGGCTACTCAGGGAGGTGGTAGAATCACCATCCCTGGAAGTGTTCAAAAAGTTGCTGGGGACATGATTTTGTGGTGAAAACAGCAGTGTTAAGTTAATATTGGGACTCAGTAATCTTAGAGGTTTTTCCATTCTCAACATTTCTTTGGTTCTATGACTCTTAGATAATTGAAAACCTGAAACCTGATCTTGAATGGATTCAAGTGTCCACAAGAAGTGTGCAAAACACAGGAACAGTAGCAGCTAGAGATCCACGTTGCAATTCAAGCTGCAGGATGCAAAGGATTTCCTGGCCTCTCAGCATAACTGGAAGGCTTGATGGATATCTGAAATATACCATATGGAAAACAATGTCTGATATAAAACCATTGCCATGATTTCTTTAAAGATAAACCTACAAACAAACAGTAACACAATGCACAATGTTTGAATTCCTTGACTGCAGCTGAGAAATAAAGCACAACAAGAATGAATGGCATGGGCTGTTATCGCTGTTCATTTAACGGATACAGGAGAAGAGCTGATGTTTTTCTGAACCATAACTCACTTGGCTGCAGTACTGACCTTGTCAGTCTCTATTGTTTTGTTTCTTTACCAAATGGTGCCTGATATTCCAAAGCTCTTGCAGTCATACAGTTTATTTGCCTGACCCTCTGTCAGAGCTTGCTTGAACCAGAGAAAATGACTCTGTCCAACCATCCCATCACACTAAATGTCTGTATAAATCCATCGGCTAGCTAGAAAATCTACTCTGAAGGGCTACCTAGCCTTCAATGATCTAATATACTGAAAAGAACCATGGCAAATCAGAAATCATGATCAAACAGTTTTCCTTTGCAGAGACCATCCTTTCTAGCATACCTAGCAGGGCAACCAGAATATAAGGAAGGAAAGGTAAAGCAGGAGGTGAGGTATGTCTGCAAAAGCAGTGACTGGAGGATTAGACTTGGTTTTCAACATGTGACTGGAATAAGAAAGACCATTAATCATGGCTATATTTTCTCTGTGTATCTATTCCTCAATGTAAACAGGAATACAGATCTGATAGTGATCTCACATTAAATTATTACTTAGTTAGCCTGAAATTTCATGCATTTATTTGCATGATTTTACATGTATGGGGTGATCCTCTCTTCATTTCCCCCTTCAGTTTTCCCCTTCGAGAAATGAAATATTATTTGCCTTCAGAGAATTGACACATACAGCTAAGAGACACTGTGAACTTTATTTCTTCAGTTTTGCAACTGGCTTTACATAGATACTCTGCAACGTGCAATAACACTAGTATTTATTTTCCATAATATATCCATCATCATAATCTAGTTTTTCATATATAAAACAGTATTCACTTTTTTGTACCTGAGCCATATTTGGAAAGATTATCTTAGGAAAATATAATTAAAAAAAAAAAAGCAAACATCAAACCAAACAGAACAACAAAACAAACTAAAAAACCCCAACCCCAAACCACAACTAAAAATCCCCACTTATGTTTCATCAAATGAAATTTGTTATTGTTTAAGACAGGTGTAAATATTCACTTTGTATCTCTTATTAGAAGCAGTAAAAGACTCTTAAAAACATGTTGTTGTTGTTCCGTCCTCAGCATCCACTTTAGAACCAATTAAAGCATCACTGATATTCATTACTGCTGTTCCAGTCCTCCTGATGCTTAATCACACATGTCAAACATATGCCAGACAATGTTGGATGTCATGAAAGTCAACATTCATATTTTCTGTACTTCCTCAAATACTTTAGCTAATGTATTCTCTCCATCTGTTGCAGAAAAGCAAATATAATGATAATACAGCAATGCTGAAGTTATCTGGTAAATCTGTTCTATTACTGCCAAAGATTGAAATTTCTTAAATAATATTATTTGGTAGGGATCAACTAGGTCTCCTGAACAGCTTTGACAATCTTAGCCAAGATTCCAGCATTTTGCCTTTGGCCATAGGAGGAAATTGAATTTCCCATTGTGCCTTTAACCTCGTGTGCAACTACCTTGCTGCAGAGCCTTCCAACTGTTTCCATTCTTAAGAATTTTCCCCTCTTTCTCATAATTTGCTCATATTCAATAATCAGATCTTAAATTGCGAACAGTCAGACACATATAATGCTATTATGCAACCTCTTTTTCCTTTCCTCATACACAAAATCTCTCTCATCAGCAGGTCCCAGCCTTACTATGCCAGCCCTCTGTATGTCTAATAGCATGGATGACCTCACTTAGAAATTCTAGTCCTTAAAGGAACACAGAATAGCGTATATGTAATGATAAGGGAATGGAAGATATTCAGTGTTAGCTGTCAAGGAGGATTTCCACCATCAGCATTAACCATATAATATAGTGGCAGTGGAGGGCAATGAATGTGGAGAGAAGTGAGAGCAATCAGCAAGCTTTCATTCAGTGAGATGGAAGAGCTTGTCAAAGACACAAACAACTAATCAGTTGCCAGCACTGATTGATGTCCCAGCCTGCATTCAAATCTATCATTGTGACCAAGTAGTGCCTATCGTTTACCCAGTGGATGGATAAACTAGAAGTAATATATAGTGTCTAAGCAAATAGATCATTAATTCTGCTTAATATGTGGGGGCTAAAGTTTAAATCTTTTTCTAAACAACAATCTTTCCCTTCAGGGAGGAAAAATATAAAATGCTAAAAAAAAAATCTAGTGTGGTTGACTAGGCAACAAAGTTGAGGGTTTTTTACAAGTTACAAATCCATTGCATAGGATTTTATTTCAGTTTCTGACCCATAATTGTCACTGAGTATTAAATCTATGAGTAAATTTATTAGCATCTTAATTAAAATGGCAAAGGAAGATAAGAGATGATATGGAGGCAGAGACAGAGGGCGGTCTTATGCTTAGGATTTCTTATTCCCGTAAGTGTTCCCAAGCTCAGCCCTGCTAAACTATTGCCCTTGACTCTATATTCTTTTCTCTGACTAGAGCATGAGAATTTTAAATGTAGGCATACAGTTAATTGGATTTTATTATTGCTTGACTTCTCCTTAATTGCAGGGCATGGCATTGAATGATTTCTCAATGGTTTGTAAATTCCACATTTTGCACCAATCAGCATCAAAGTCAATAGATTTTGGCAGACACTCTTGCAGAATGTTAACTCAGGTCATAATTACTGGAAAAAATGATACAAATTACGACTGTATTAGGACTGGACAGGAGGAAACAAGTAATCTGCAGTTCTCTAAACTGAAGCTTAGTTTTATCTCCTGTCAATCATCAATAGGGAAAAATGCAAGTGTTAAGAATTAAGAAAGAGCATCTCAATTTGTTGCATAGGCTGTAATGAAACAAAACTTTATTCTCTGAAGCAGAAGTAGCTGGCAATGTGATTTCTATATTTTTTGCAGATTATTAAGAGACACTGTCTTGTTTTGAACATTGTCGTTAGCCTCTCATTAGTAGGCTACTGTTAATAAATAATTAATAGTTTCATTCATGCTTTGTATCTTCTTAAGTTATAAATTATTAATATCAGGAAACTACAATAACCATAAGTATTTCTATATTCCATTATGCCTAATATACTTCACTTTTAAGACTGTAAAAGAGTTCAAAAGTACCATTAAAGTATTTGCCTAAAGCACAAGTCAACTGAATTGGTTACCAAGTAGTATGTTTAGAAACATTAAGGCCAAGAAAGAGAATATTTTTTCTCCTTTAAGTTCCAGAATTATTTTCTGAACAAAAAAAGCCTTCCTGTACAATTTCCAAGTGATCTCCCAACTTAAACCTGACTACATAAGGGTGGATGGCAAACCTGCAAACTGTTCAGCCATGCAGATATTCTTACAGTCATTGTGTTAGTCAAATGGAAACTTTGACTTACAAGAGAGACTTGACCTGAAACATCTGTCAAGTTGTCCTGAGATTCTAAATTTGTTGAGAATCACTGACAAAGCTCAATTTACAATCATTAAAAATTAAACATTGAAAAAACACTTTCTCGAGTGTTAATATTTGTCCAGATGCATGGATGGAAACACATTGTTCTTTCTGAATGGTTACCTTTTTCTCAGTAATCCCTTTATCTGGAAACTCTAATATCATTGTACATTACTGTGGTGGCTTTTCAAATACATAGAAAGTAGAAATGCTTTACAAAAGTATTTGTAAGAGGCTGAATGTAATGGTTCTCGTGCTTGATTTAAGAAAAATTGTTTAACCACAATGGCTTAAAAGCACCTCCTTTAAAACATATACAATATGTCTTTGCTTTGAAAACTGAAATACGTATTATTTGGAAAGTATTCATCTATGAACTTGTTCAGAATAACCTAGTTTCTTTTAGGGGAATATTTTCTATCATAAATAAAGCATCCGTTCTATTAAAATTATCAATATCAAAGCATGCTTAAGTTTTTCTTATAACTGTTAGATAAACCTGAAAAACTACTTGATTAATAAGTAAAATATGCTATAATGAAAATGCTATAAACCCTCCTTTGCTCTTTAATACAAAAATTTTGTTTTCAAACATTTATTTGATAGCCTCTGTGAGACCAATAAAAACTACATAATCAACTCAAATTCCATGAAATAGGCCCAAGAGGACTGAAATACTATTCTATACTGGGAAATTTTACTGAGCACATAATACCTGTAAGTGCTGTTTATTGCCCCAACCCCTCTTTTCCAATGGCTGCTAACGCTGTTTTACAATCTTGTGCCTAAACACCTAACTGCAGATTCAGTTACAGGGAACAGCTCAGAGCTGTAACAGTTTTTTTCTCCATTTTTGAGCATGTTTATTCTGTCAGGAGCTTGATCAATTTGCATTTTTGTTGCAGAACAGATACTTATGGCAGAGATATTTAAATAAATTGTATTCATATGTATGTGTTCATCAACCTACTACATCATATTAACCTTCTGATTCTCTGGCCTCTTCTAGGCATTATGGTCTCAGACTGCTTCTGTGTGTATTGCAGTTTTTTTGATCTCATCGCTTTTAGCACGGAATCAATCACATATCATTTGAATCCTGTAATTTTCCAGAAATTAACATGTTTCAAAATATATGTTTTGCTTTGGTTTATTTTGGTTTTTAACTTGGAAAAGTAGATGATGTTTGAACAACTAGATGGTTAAAAAAATCCTTGGTATTCAGGTATCAATGGGAGTCCTGGCTAAAAATAGAAAATGTCTGGGTGGGATTTGAATGATGCCTATCCATATTTGTGTATTAAGCAGCTAAATAAATTTACCACTCCTGAAAAAAAAATAACCTATACAGTAAGAAGATCAGATGTTCAGTTTAAATTTTCACCTATGCAGCCATGAGTCTCTAATCCATATATATTAGAGTGGAATCTTGTGGACCAGAAAAAAGACTCATTTGTATAAAGATATCTTTCTTTCTTCAGGAGACCTTTTGGAAGTCCTAAAGACCTGAAGAGACAAAAGTTGCTTGAAGTCTCTGACTCAGAAATTATGATGCAGCCATTGTAAAGGAAGATGGTCACAGTTCAGGTGGCTTTCAAATGATAGATATCTGAGATAAAAAAATGAGCACATGGTTCAACTCACGTTGGTCACTGTGTCACAGAAATATTGTCAAAATCTCAGGGTGTGTAGTTCCAAAGTATAAGTCACTATCTGCATAGCTGACTATTTTGTTATATCACCAGCTCCATTGAGTTTAGTGCAATTTGTAATAGAAAAAGATACTATCACACATAAAAAATGGACTAACATATTGCTAGCAGTGTATTTTTATTATTACTGTGGGTTTTTGGAGCCATTCACTGAATTCCAAAGCTCTGAACTCTGCTAAAATGTAGACAAAGTTTAACAGAAATAGAAGTTTGTGAAATTCAAGATGAAATTTTTCTGCAAGAGTGCCTTTTGCATAGATAGGACAAATTTTTGAGTACTTGTAAGCATCTTTCTTTTTTATTTTATTTTTAAAATCTTTTTTTACAAGTTCAGGTGTGCCAGATGTGTCAGGTGAAATCATATGAAGAACGGAACTTGATAAAAGCACTAGAAATAGGTAGTTTGAAATTACAGGAATTATACAGAAAGTGCTATTATTCTGTAGACTAAATTTACCTAATGTTGATGTTACTAATTTTTAAAATTATGGTGTATTTTTTATGTTATTTAGTAGGGTAATTACATGCTTGCTGTGGAGAACAACTCAATCAGGATTTTGGAAGCAGGGCCTTAGAATATTATTTTTAAATCTGGTTTGCAATTTTTTTTTCTAGGTCTTTATAGAAATAACCATCATTTCCGATTATGAGATTATGGAATTGCCATTCTGTCAAACCTATGCCAATGAGTCATGGGACAAGTAAAAAATGTCAGGATGGGTCTTTTATTACACTGGGAGAACTAACATTATGACTTTAGCTTAGTTTTAACAAGAATGAAGTTGGTTCAGAAGTTATGGAGGGTCTTAACCACATTATTCTGAGTAGAAATTGACCAAATTTTATTTACTTGGTATCTGAATTATCTAATGCAAGTTAACTCAGTATTTGAGCTTCAGCTATGCATTTGCTTCTATTGTCTTATAATTCCCTCTGCCAGACAGAGTATGTCAATCCCAAAATAGTTCTGATGCCTGAAGTGGCCACCTAAAAACAGAGACTACACAGGAATAAGGGAATAAAGGTAGATGTTTATTTGAAGGGCCTTCAAGGTATACCTTGGGCAGTCAAAAGGCTACACCCAAGATGGTCCCTGGGTCACGAGTTCTTCACGCTTTTATAAGTTTGGTTCATTTGCATATCAGGGTTAATTCTCCAATTAGAACCTCAGTTCATGGTGTACTTACCCCAAGTTTGCCCACCTTCAGAGGCTTTTAGTTTACACATTTTGAGGCCTGATGTCCTTGATGTGGAAACCTAGAGAAGTTTGTTTTGTCTAATTAGCATGAGAGAACAGCGGCTAATAGGCCACAAGAAACTACAGAGTTACACACTAGGCAGTACAGGATTGGAAAAATATGAAAGTTTAAACCTAAGGCATCAGTACTCTTTCCACTAAATATGCTTATTGCTAAAAGAAAGATTATAGCTAAACAGAATTTTGTTCGTCTTTAGGCTTTCCCATAGGAAAAGGTAAACTAAGATGATATTTTATTCAATTCAGTCACAGATTCTCTTGATGATTCATACTGTCCTGCCAATGAACTTTAAGTAAACATATTTACCTTTCTGTGCAAACCAGTTGGGAGAGGGAAGAGAATTGCGTGTTGTGTTATACAGCAGACCTCATACAGCAAATATGCCACTAGTCTATACCCACACACTGCTTTTTCTTTCCAGGGTAGTTTAGAAAAATGCAGTCATAATTTCTATACAGTAAGATATTAAAAGACAGTGAGAAGTCATAGAAGTGTTCACCCCCTTTTGCTCTCACTTGAAAAAGAATATTCCTCACATGTCAGAATACTCTTTAAATCAAGAGACTACCTTGATTTAATGAATACCAGGATTTACAAGATGATGCTCAGACACCTTTCCCTCCAAGATATGTTACTGTGAGACAGTCCATTACTCCATTTAGCCTTACTCACCGCGGTTACATCAAGCTGGATCTCTGTGACATATTCTTCCCTACTTTCCTCAGAAGTTGTTTTGATTGACTACGGAAGCTTTAGTTACATTTTGATTCCATATGACTCTTCCAAAGTGAAATACTTCTGATCAGCTGGAAATGGCCATATTAAAACACCAAATAGATGTATATTAACTGTTCTTTATTAAGTTATATTTTCTTCTTGACAGGTTAGACGTTGTCTATTTTGTGCTAGAAGTATTTAGTATTAAACAGTTTGCATTACAACATCTTTAATGATTACGCACAGTTAGTACATATAGAGAAAAAGAAGAAGACAGAGAAGTGAAAACTTCATGGCTTAGACACCACAATGAATTTGCAAAAAAAGGTATGTTAGAAACATCAAGAAGATTTAGAATATGAGGGACTTAAAGATCCTTTTGAAAATAGAACTTGCCCTTATGCATACAGCCTAAAACAAAGCAGTGCAAAGAGCTCTTCACCTGTCTCTGAAAGTCAGAGCAGAGTGCTGTTCTAACATAACCTGTTTTCAGCATGTCAGCTATCCAGAGACATTTCAAATGTCCTTGTACAGCAATGTAGAATGATGGAAGACACACCTTTTGAAACACCTTTATGCTACACTCTCACATAAGAAATTATACTTGGACAAAACAATTGTTCAAATAAAGAACATTCTGTCTGTCCATTCTGGTTTTGTTTGTCTAACTTGGGATTTTTTTTTTTTTTGAGATTTTTGTAGTTAATATTTATTTTGAATTTTCCTATAAGCATTTTATCCAAGTTAATGGAATCTGAAACATAGCCCTTGCATTCATTACACTCTGCAACTTTTAACTTTCTTCTTTGGTACAGTACTTGCATTTCTAATCATAAACACAAATTTCTTTGCATAGATATTAGGGGAAGTGTTCTGATTGACCTAAATGGCAATGTAAGGAGGTCATATATTTCAAAGATGTTTCTTAGAAGCACTAAGTCTAATTCTCCCTCTTCTTATTCATGGCTAAGATTAAGGAGAAATGCTGCAGGTATTCACCACACTTCATAGAACCTGAGTATGAAATTGAGAAGGAAACAGATTATGTGCAATTGTGTGAGTAGTTTAGGAAAAAAATAAGCACCTTCTTTTGGTATTTGAATAAAAAAATCAAAACAAAAGCAAAACAAAAGGCAGCTACAGTTACCAGGACTGGTTCTTTCATCTCTGACGATGTATATATGCTAGGAAAAATGAGAAAATGTTCTTCAGTAGTAAAGGCCGTATTTTACAGACATGACAGAGGTGTTTTTTGTTTTCCCTAAGGAATTTTTGAATTCCTACATTTTCATGTCTTATTGGGAAAATGGGTAAATATGCAAGCCTTCTTTACATCATTAAAGTGACTGAAAACCATTTTACCTTCCAATATTGCAATCCTATGACTGCAGTGAATCAGTGATATTCATCCTACAGAAAATATCTAGGGTCCTGGCATGTAGTTAAGTCCCTAAATTTTATTGCTTCCCCAGAAGTCCTTTCTGTAACAATATAAGGAACACCAGAATCTGAAGAATTTTCATAGGCACAGTTCAGATTTTTTTAAAAGAGACTGTAACAAATACTACAAAAATCCCAAACAATAACTTGGATTAAGAGGTATCCTTTCACCTTAAGAGGTGAAATAAGTTCATTTGCCACTTTCCCTTCTCTTTTATTGAATTGCTGGCACCACATCATATGGTAGACCATTTTGGAGCTCTACCATTCATACTTGCTGTTTGTTTTACCTTGTGTTGATTACTTTGTGAGGCAGACAGGATCTCGCCTGAGGATTGTGTGGTACCAGTAGAAGAATATTTTCATCTTCAAAGATGTAACTTTTTCTTGTTGCATGCTTTATTGCATATCACTCACCTAAGGAATAACATGCTTTAATGATATACATGTTACTCTACAGCCCACTGAGAAAAGCCTTAAATTTTCATCAAAATAGGGACAATGCAGTAATATGCCATACCTGTGAATTGCTTTGTTTCTTATTCTCCATTTATAGACACTGAATAAGAAACAAATAATCCTGGAGAAAAATAAAATTGGCATGGGTTGACATTTAATTCTCTAGTGGCATGTTTCATTATTTCTTGTCCTGACCCCAAAGGTGGATTTACTTCTGCCCCTAGAGAGACTTTAGCCAGAGTGTTTAGCTTTCTTCCTATCTTTTATATAGTCACCTTCTAGGATCCCAATGGCAGCAACTTTGAAGTATAGTATGAGGTTATTTGATTGGTTTTTTTGTTTTTGTTTTTTTTTCTGGCTCACTGATCCTCATGCATAAATTGACATCATGCAGCTCTTTTTTTCCAGGACTGAAGGGACCAGAATGCATGGACAAAAGGGACAGCAGTCATAATTTTTTCCTAAAAATTTAATTCCCCAAACCTCCTAGTCTGCAGTCCAATCAAAATCGAAATTATCCTTGTAGATTAGATTTACTGAATTGCTTAATACATTATGCCTGGTAACATTTTGTCTAAGAACACACAATACATATTTTCTTTCAAAACTATTGTAGTATTTTGCTGATAACTGCCAAAAAGAGCAACAGGTGCGTGAGCAGTCATTAACCCATAGGATGTTGTCAATTACTTATACATTGACAATATCCATTTTTAACTAAGCACGTTTTGTATTTTCACACTTCATGTCAAAAGGTGGCAGAGCTAAACACTGCAAAGCTTTGGCAGGGAAGGTTACTTTTCCATAGTTTCATCATGCATGAATGTCTCTTAGAATAATTTTAAATGCCATTGGGTGACAGAATATTATTTGTAAAACAGTTTCTTTCTAAATGGTTTCAGAACTGGCAGAAAGCACTAAGTTAATACATCGATGGCCTGCAGAAGAACAGGTACAACTCAGAAGAAGCAATGAAAATCCCTACCACATCACCACCCCATCTCCTGGACAATTTCGAATCAGTAATTTCTTTTCTGGGAAGAATTCCAAAGTTCAGCCAAATCCTAACCTAAGGCTGAGTGGGAAAAAAAAAACAACCCAAAAGGTGCAAAATGGGTTTCGTGCATTAATGATGCTTTGGTTTTCTGTATATCTGCTTGCATAGAACTCTCCATCAAGACACTTAACATAGATCAGTAAGGAATTATCAACTTGTGCAACATTCTGTTCGTGTCCGCTTACACTGGACATAAACTAGTTGCACAAAGACATGCATTTTTCTAGTCCGCTACAAGAAAGGTTCATGCATGCAAGGTTCAGAAAACCTGAAGTGAAATCCTCTCTTTGACATATATGTAATTTGTGAGTGTAGGCACAGGTTTGTAAAATGAGGAAAGTACTACTATTTTTGGATTTTTCTCTTTTTTTTTTCCTTCATCCTTTGTGTTTTGTGTCTGCTCAGTTGCTGAGATCCTCAGAGAGCCTCATAATTACTAAGGACTTTCAACATAACCTCTGTGCTTTAATAATACAAACAATTAATAGGGTGTATAAAAATAATATTAATTCAGTTCTCATGTGTCGCTGCGTTGTGTTGCTATACATATAGATGTTTGTGGCTGCTTTGTCTCCCAGGTAATTGGATTGCCTTAAACTGGATCATCTCTGGGATAATTGCTCAAAGACCTGAGGAAGAACAGAAAAATCTAGTCTTCATCTAGCACTGACAACTACAAATCATTACGAAAGCAACCCAAAAAGGCAGAGGAATATTCTATGTGTCATTCATATTACAGTATACTCTATTCCAGGCCTATATCTCTATATCTGTATATCTATATCTATCTGTCTCTATTTATAATGTACATTTTGGTACATATATTTGTACATAGATATTAATAATTATAAATAACACAGATGTCAGGAAATGCAACAATCATAAAATACAGTTGAATCATAGGGGAGTTGTTCAGAACATTTGACACTCACATATAGTAAAGCAGTTTGTTACAGAAACTTGCATGCATATGTAGATTTAAGAAACTGCTTTCTGCCAGCTTTGGATACAGTGCTCTTCATGGAACTTTTTGCTTCTGCATTAGTGTAGCTTAATGGCAGGAATGTCACTGCTGCATGCTGTGCCTGTTTATTATGACTGATGCCACTAATTATACTAATATTATAAACAACATAAATAGAAATATTTGTTCCATCAGCTGTCATTTTGATACCCATAGCCATAAATGAAAGTCAAGGAAAGAAAAAGGGCAATACTTCATTGATTCCAGAGGTGTTCCTGGCTATTCACAAATAATTATACTACTTGATGAACCATGGTACTGTCTGCTCTTGTGTTCATGTTTGATTACAAATCTGATACTAGCACTTAATGGGTAAGTGAGCTGTCACAAAGCTTTCCTTCATGCTATGATTCAGGAAACATTACAACAATTCATGTAATGAAATGCAGCTTTCTACCATATGCTGAAATATCACAATGCAAGATGGTGAAGTGTCTTAACCAACACACTGCAATGTGATCTGCCACCCATGAAATGGAATGCTTCAGAAAAACAACATGCCAGTTCTTGAATAAACTCTGACTCCAGTACATACTGAAGCCAGTAGACTGTATAAAATGCCTTAAAGTTATCCACAGATTGCTCAGCTCTTCTGCCAGTACAAAACTAACTGTCTAATTTTAGCTCCACATTGGAAAGAATGCAGTTAAGTTGCAGTTACAACACTGCAGCACTACACTAGCAAGATTTTATTTTAGCCACTAGAGTAAATGCTGACTTTTAACTTTTATAAGGTTATTTATTAAGACATGCAGTTACCTCCCAGTATACACAATTTCTCTATGACTGCGAATAGATAGCAAAGGTCCCAGCATTTATTAAGCTCTGCTACAAATCAAGTCTACTGAAATAGTCATAATGTATTCTATTAGTAAGCATAAAAAATATATGTGCAATATTATGTCAGCCTTTCAGCATAATGGCAGTAAGATTTGTACCATAGTTCACTACGGTGATCCTGAGTCAGCACTTCCAGGAAATGGAAATCAAAGGTAACCCAGCTGATAAACTGAAAGGAAACAGTAATTCTGTTCTTTACTTGCAATAATAGCTTAGCTGGAGAAACCCAGTCTGGCTGTACTTGGCTAGCCTGGGCATCTTCTTGCTGGGCTGATAAAGAAACCAGCATGTTTTTTGAGATTATGTATTTAATAAAGTGCTATGTCCTTGGGAAAAATGGGGGAAGAAAGGAGAATTTCAGCTGTGTTAAAATTTTCTTGATGACTCACCCGTCCTAGCTACCATGTAATGTGTTTAGTTTAGTTTAGCTCAGTTTAGTTTAGTTTAATTTAGTTTAATTTAGTTTAATGAAGACTTTTGAATTTGTTTCCCTGAAAGGACAATCTCAAATCACAGGAGAATCTCAAAATACTACAATATTTCTGCAAAAGCAGGAAATGTCTGTCTTCTAAGCAAACTATAAGGAGGGCTCGTGGGTAGTGTGGGACTAATTCTTGGTATTTATTTGAAAAACCTTGAAGTGAAATTTGGTTAAGTATTGTTTACACTAGGATGTTGACACACTGCTTAATCCTCCAAAAACAGTCATCCCAGCTCTTTAAAACCAAAACCACATCCAAACTGGTCAAAACTAATGTTCTTCACCAGAGAATGCCAGTAAACTGTCACCAAGATATAGCAGATGTCATTCTGGTCATAGTTCAAGGACATAGAGAATCCAAATTACCACTGACAGAAGTGCAGAAATCCTGTCAGGATATATCGATGCTCTCTGTCCCTCTGTAAGTACCATCAGATTTTGTCACGCAGATGGGAGACAGTGGCACTACCAGAAACTGCCACATAAACACCATGCTATCAGTTGTGAGAAAGTGCTGTATGAAATGGTAATCCAAGAATAATTATGTCAGGACTGTCTGACGCCTGCCTACCCATGATGCTGTGGAGGATATAGGCTGATTACTTCTTATGCTTCACTACCCTGACATATTCTAACATATGACATTAGCGAATAACTCCATGTGTTCTAAAACCTCCCTAATCTTTTCTTCTCTTATGTCATTGCAAATGAATTGCTGATTTGCTAAGAGTCTTTTTTCAAAACTTAAAAAACTAAAACTTAAAAAACCAAAATTAAAAAAAAATTACTATAGCAAAGTATTATTTCTTGAAAGAAATAACAGACAAGCATTTATCTTAATGATTGGTTCCTTCTTGTGTTCTTCTAAAATCCCAAAGGAAAAGAACATCCCTGCCCCTATCTTCGAATAGTGTTTGGAAATGATTTTTTTCTTTCATTATTTTCTCGTACAGTCATATGAACAGTTCAATAGAGTAAATTTTTTTCAGTCACAAGAATCTCAAAGGTGATTTATGTTCTCTTTCAAGAAACTGTTGAACATAAAATTCTTTATGATATTTTGTGGACACTACAATTGCAGGGTATGTGAAAACAGGGTGCCAAGAAGATGGAGCCAGGCTCGTCTCATTGGTGCCAAGCACTAGCACAAGAGGCAACAGGCGGAAACTGATGTACAGGAAGTTCCATCTTAACACGAGGAAGAGCTTCTTTCATGTCGGGGTGGCAGAGCACTGGTACAGATTGCCCAGAGAAGTTGAGGAGTCTCTCTCCCTGGAGATGTTCAAGAACTGTCTGGACACAATCCTGCGCAGTGTGTTCTGGGATGACTGCTTGAGCAGGGAGGCTGGATGAGCTGACCAGCTCGGGTCCCTTCCAACCAGACCCATTCTGTGATTTTGTGATTATTGTTAAAACATTTTCACATTTCTTTTCTGCTCTTAAGATATTGTTTTCACCACATAATAAACCACTTTGAAAAAGCACTTGTCAAAAAAAAATTGTAAGATACCAGAGTTTTTTGTAATTGGCCATTCCCTGAAAGGGACTTTAAAATCATTTCTATAAAGGTAGCTGCAAAAAGATGTGAATTGGCCCTGCTTCAAGCCACATCAGCTGAAGAAGCATAAATCAGGAAGCCTTACAGCCACCGAAGTACCGAATGAATACTTCCTTCATGCGATGTTCTACCTGTCCCAGAGAGACATTAATGTTATAGACAAATTATTTCTCACTGTCCTTCCTGGTGTTCCCATTACTGAAAGCACTTAACAGCTGCAAAACTTGTTTCAGTGATGTGGGTTCATTATCAAACTTAGCACCAGTAGCCTGAGAAAATATGTTTGTTTGTTTTTCTTGATTTCTTTTTCTTCTCTACCCTGTTCTCTACATCCAAACAAGAAAAGACAAATGAACAGAGTTATGATACACCTCTCTAAGAGGAAGTGCCCCTTCGACAAGAGAATCCTGCTCTAAATAAATTACAATCTACTCCACTCCTGGCAAAAATAATGTGAATTATCATTAAACAAAAAGTCACTGACTTTCTCAGGAATTATACCCTAATTGCCTGAGGCATTGCAGACATTTTATCCCCATCAATTCTGGTGAGAAGCAGAACTGTGAGAAAGAGATGAGTTGACACTGAAATTCAGAGGGGGCAGGGATGGTGAGTGAAAGTCTGCACAGTACTTAGTTGCCAGCTGGGGTTAAACTATGGCAGATAATTGTTCAGTAGCTGCTTCAGGCTCTGGAAGACATCAGAACACAGTATCAGACACTTTGTCAGAGCTATTAAATAATAAAAAAGAAGTCTAGCGTGACTATATGGCTACTCTAGCTAGAAAGCAGCATAAGAAGCTGCCAGATGCTCCTGATACCACAGACGTGCTCCTGATATCACAGTAGACAGCTAATCTTAGCCATCTAGTTATACTAAGAAGTTAATGGTATGATTACAAGAAAAGGGGCAAGAACTTCTTGGTTTGCAAGCAAAACAGAGATTACCAAGGCAACCCTAAGATCAAAAAGCTGGTATCAAAGCAGTTGAAGAAGAAGAAAAAAGATTGTGTGTTTATTCAGGAAGTGGTGAGGGTAAGAATGTTGAAAATGTAGGAATGTTTCTTTTTTAGAAAAGAAAAAAGGGTATATAATGGGTGCCAGTAGGAAATCAGCTGTGCTCTTGATCACTGTGGTTTTGCACAGGACTGTAACCCTTTGTTATTTTGAACCTACTGATGTCAGACTTCTACAGTCAGGAAAGCTGGGCATGTTTCTCCCCAGTGCTGTTTAGGGCATACCGTGAGTGCTCTTCCAAACCTCAACAGGGGAGCACCCAGAGGGTGTCTTGTAATAACATCATCTCTTCCTAACAGAAAATGCCGTGTCAGATTTGAAATCCAGGAACATGAAAGAAAAACTGTGAAAGGAGAAAATAAAATGCTATGACAACTTTGGTGAGGCAAAGTGACCAGCAACATGCTGAAGAAAATGTGCAACAGATAAACGACTAAAAAAGCAATTTGAAATCTCATAGAAAACATGCAGAACACAAATTTCAAAATACAGAGAATCAAATTGCCTCAAGAAATGTTGAGCTACAGAAGATGTGTCTCGAAATAAGTTTCTCTTAAAAATAGAGATGACTGTACCAGCTAGTTTGTGATGCTTCCTTAACCAAGTTTATACTAGCAATAAACTTGTACTGTAGTGTTTGATCTCATCTTAGTCTATGCAATACATAGTACATAATAGGATGTAGATGGTTTTATTGTTTTGCAGCATCCCAGCTTATGCTAAAAAGGAAATTTGCGAGAATATTTACTGAAATACCAACAGCAAAATCAAAAGAATAAAAAAAGTACCCGAACAGTAAAATGGCCCTGCCTGTTTAGAGATTAACTTGCAGAATTTAAGGTGCTTAAGAAAACATCTCTCAGCATACTCTGGTTCCAGTTTTAAAAGGCAATTATTTATCTATTTTTTTCAAACAATTATTGGAATCACTGAAGAACTTTCCCTTTCCCTTTCCCTTTCCCTTTCCCTTTCCCTTTCCCTTTCCCCCTTTTGCATTTGCCCACTTTTCCCCTTTTTCCTCCTCAGTTTTTCCTCTTCACTTAGTTTATTTTTCTTTCTTCTGATTCCTCTTCCTCCTTCCCCCCTTTTCTTTCTCTTGATATTGTAGTTGCACCTACTTACTGGTTGCTACAAGTGTGTCAGGCAGCAAAGCAGCCACAGTTTTGCTGGGACAGAGTTAATTTACTCCATTTTTCTGCTGATCTCATGGTGGTGTGTTTTGTTTCTGCGACCAAAACTGTGTTGATAACACATGCATGTTTTCAGCTGCTGCTGAACAGTGCTTTCGCAACATGTTTCGCACTCTGTTTGGCTAGCAAGTAAGCTGGGGGTGGGCAGGAGGCTGGGAGCAGATGCAGCTGGGACAACTAACCTGAATTCTCAAAAAAGAATATTCTCTATCATATGAGATTAGTTTCAGAAGTAAAACTGGTAATACTGGGAGGGGGACTGGGGTCCAAGTTATGTACTCTGGGAGTAGCTGAGCATTGCTCATCACTCATTTAGTAAGGAGTGATTCCTTTTGTGTCACTTCTCCTTCACCTTTTGTTTCTTTTTTTTTTTTTTCTCCTCCACTTATTAAATTGTCCTTTTCCTGACCCATGAGTTTTTTCACTTTTGCCCTTCTGACTCTCTCCCCCATCCAGATGTAGGGAAGTGAGTGTGCTACTGGATGGGGGCTTACTAGTTGTGGCCAAACCGCTACAGAGACTTGTATCCCTTTAACATAAGAAAGCCAACATAAAGAAACAAAAGATTATTATGACACCAACCACAATATCTTGGAATATATCTTTGTCGGTAAAAGCCTTAGGGTGTGCTATTTCTGTCCTCTAATGTAATGTGTTTGACCATTTGCTTGGATAATGCTCCTATTGCTGGCTTCTACAAATCTTCCAATCTTCCGTGTGAGTTTTGCATGTTTATATTACATAAGTACTGAAAGTAGTAATTTGAGTTATTCCAAAAGGCAAGACTGAACAGTGGCTGTATTCCACATTAGCCTGTAACATAAAATTTTTGATAGGCCAACAGAAAAGCATTGCTTCAAAGCAAACCCCTTTTTCAGAACAAACTTTCAGAATTCAAACATGGATGTGTCTTCAAAACATTGTCAATTTTCACATATATTGTAAATCTAAATACTCTGATAAATCTTGGCTTAAAACAAGTTTTAACAGAGAATTTAATCTATCTTTAACAGAGATTAAAATGATTAATCATTTCATAAAGTATATTTGTAGTGGTTTATTTTATTTATTTATTTATTTATATAAATAACAGAAGGTTGTTATACTGGGTTTGGCAGGACCCTCTGGATGTCATCTGTTCTAAGCCCCCCTGCTCAAGCATGGACACTTAGAGTCAATTGTTCAGGACCTTGTTCAGACAGCTTTTGAGCATCACCAAGGATGGAGACACCACAGCCTCAGCAACTTGTTCCAGGGCTCAGTCATGCTCACAATGAACAAGTGTGTTCTTAACCTCCAGTGTTTCAGTTTGTGCTCAGAGTCCTATTCTACAAAGCTGCATTTCAGACTGGAGGCCTCCAGGCGTTTAATGAAGATCTTACACAGGACTGGACACACTACTGAACCCTGGAGTACACTTTTGCTTACTAGCATGAGAAAATTAGTGACATCTTACTTATTGAATGAATAGTTGACCTCTAATTTTTGACCTCAGTTTAAAAAATAAAACATTATCTTTCTTTACTTTTTAATTATCTTTCATTTTTTTAATTTTAATGTGGGTATTTTGTTGGTTTTTTTGATGTTTGGAATTTTTTTTCCTAGAAATATATCTGGGAAAGCAGACTTGCAGACTCATACCTTTACCCTAGGTTTCTCTTTATAACAGAATCATTTAATTTTTCAGGAGAAGTATGTAAAATTTTCAGGACTGTTATTTTAGAAATTTACACCTTAGTATTCCATTCATATTCACCAGCAGTTTTCTTGTAAACTTTCTTTCCATTTTAATACTAAATTTATAATTTCATATTTCAGCAAGTTTTTTCTGTGAAATAGGTCTTTCTTCTGGGTACAAAAAACCCATTAGATTTCCATTGATTATTGAGATCATTCATGGATTTACAGTTTTCACAGAAATTTACAGGTTGCCCAGAAAGGTTGTGGACTTTCATTCTTTGGAGATATTCAAAATCTGACGGAATACAACCCTGAATAATGCGCTCTAGGGGATCCTGCTTGAGAAGGGAAATTAGACCAGAAGACCTTCAATGATCCTTTCCAATCTTACTTGTTCTGTGATTCTGTGAAAAGCAAACTAGTTCTTCTCATTTCATTATTGAATTACTCATCTTTATTTCTGCCCTGTAGAGTATATGCAGGTATAATACACTCAGATCATCATTGGGCCTAGTATTTTATAAGCATAACCTAAAATACCTTTAAAGCATGATTTTCTTCCCCATGAAAATGCAATCTTGAAAATGTTTGACTGAATCTTGCCTCTGTATTCTTTAAACTAGTATGCTAGACTTTCATTGAAGATTGGAATTCCTTACCTGACATGCCCTAATTAATTGTGGATTGAGTCCCTCTTATTTATATATTTGTCTGCACCGACAGTAGCTTTGTCCTTGTGATAAAAGTTGGGACAACAATAAAGAATGAGCAATTAGCTGAAATGATAAAGACAATAGGGTGGTGCAAAGCATCCTTAACAATCTGCCTAAAACAGATAAGATTCATCATGCCAGATCAGAATCAATGTGATTGCCAAAGGCCATTAACGCCAATCTTCCTTAACCTGAGAACATCATACAGTACTTAGACCTCTTGCAGGCACCGTTAATTCTTTGTTTGCATATTGTTGGTTTGACATTCCCTCTCTTTTTCCCACCTCCACCCATTTTCTTTCATTTCTAATTTAGAACAAAGTTTCATTTTAGCAGGAGCATTTTATCTCAGTAATGGTCCTCTGTAATCTTCCAGGGAGCTTTCCTCTGGTCAAATTCCACCATATCAGTTACTTGAAATTCCTCCCCCATTATTTCAGAGGAATAAGGCTGTTGGCATAAATCCTCTTCAGTTACAGCTATGCCAAATGACAAAGCTACTCCCCACAGCTGTTCACAACCAGTGCCACAGACTTGACAGTTATGAAGCTTCATTTACAGAAATTGTATTTTTTTTAAGTCAAAAATAAGATCACTGCACCAATGTCATGTGGAAAGAAAGTCTTAGCCACATTGTCTTTCTTAAACTGAAAATAGTTAGAAAACATCTGCAGGAGAGTTCAGGATGGACAAAGAAGCAACATTCTGTCTCCTGGAAGGAAGCAGCTCTGCATTCATCGGCCACAGCTGCAATAGCTGCTGCAGGTGAAACTAGAACTGCTTTCATTCACATGTGGCATGGCAGCTGGGTATTATTTTAGCTTTTAAGATGCGTTGTAAGGTTGTAATCCTATAAGATGACTCTAGGGTGACTCTATAGTCTGGGATGTGAGGAGGGAGATGGACCACAAAACATTGCCTTTTTCCTTGAAGCCAAAGCTTTGCATTACAAGGTAAAAGGCAATTGATTACGTGATAGCTGTGTTTAGTTAGGGACACCATTTTGCCACAGGGTGTTCTGCATTCAGTAGATTTCAAATTTGGCCAATTAATAGCTTTATAATTTAAAACATGTCTAAGACTTTATCTCAAAAATCCACAATAGAAATAAATATAACTTCACATTGATCAATAACTATGTTGTATGTGACCAAGTGAAATGCGGTCTAGAAATAATAAAACTTAGAACTAAATTGCTAGGCCCTTGAAGAGTGAAAGAAAAGCATTCACTGATGGAAAAATGTTGAGATCATTTCTTCCTGTGTAATATTCAGGAGGTATTTTTTGTTTGATTTTGTTAAGTTTTTTTACTATATGCAGATCTTTGATGTTGTTTTTACACAGCAGAATAGCTGTTTTTTAATATCTAGTTAGCGGAAATTATTTGCATTTGAGGGTTGATGAAATTCAGAAATTACATAAAAATTAGACCTCTTGAAATTTACTATTATTTTTGCTTTACTGAGATGAGCTAGTGAAAATATATTTGATGGCTTTCAAAACAGAATAGAGGGGGCGTTCTGCAACCCCTGGTGTTAAACATATGTGAGACACAAATGGAAAATAAACAGTTTTCAGAACTTAAACTATTCTGTCCCCAAATAATTGCGGGAGGGGTGTGTGTGTGTGAATATACATGTTTTTTTTTTTAACTAAAAAATGTGTTTAAAAAGAGTACATGAGGAAAACATATACCCACATCAAACTTTTGTGAGTTTATCTGCTTTTCTGTATTTAAAGTTAATTTCTTCAGTTAAGATCACCTGAATTATATTGGCTTGACTTGGTTTACCTTGGTTTGCCTTGCCTTCTTCTCACTCCCCCAGTCCCTATGCAATGTGAATATTATAATAAATCAAAACCTTACAGTGACTTTGTGTTTTCACTAGCAGAGGAGGAACACCTTAGCATTTGATTTTTAACACAAAACAGAACTGCCTCTTTGTGGAACAATAAGTGGTGCTGTCCAGTGTGTTGCTGTTTGAGCAACTGAGAACTCAAAATACAAACACACACACACACACGCACGCACTCAAACACCCACACACTTTTATCCTCCAGGTTGCTAGCAGCCTTGTAGTCTAAACATTTCTAATGAAGTGTCTGCAGATTTGAAATCTATATGAACTTGTAATCCTTTGTAATACTAGCTCTTTGTATTTTGATGAAAATATTTGAATTCCAGACATTTATTTCATAAATTGAAAGGTAAAAGAAAGTTGTTTCTGATAAGTGACATGAGTACTATAAAGCTACAGTGTGGCGGTGGCCCAACC